>JAZAVI010000040.1:0-255000 GCA_036326025.1 Chrosomus eos
TAAATGCTTTTCTCTTGAACTTTCAAAGAAGCCTGAAAAAAAATGAATCACAGTTTGCACAAAAATATGAAGCAGCAAAACTGTTTTCAACTGTGATAATAATCATAAATGTTTCTTGAGCATCAAATCATCATATTATAGTGATTTCTGAAGGATCATGTGACACTAAAGACTGGAGTAATGATGCTGAAAATTCAGCTTTGCTCACAGGAATAAATTACACTTTACTATGTATTCACATAACAACTGAATTACATTGAAATAATATTTCACAATATTACTGTGTTTGTTTTGTATTTTTAATCAAATAAATGCAGCCTTGGTGAGCAGAAGAGACTTCTTTTAAAAACATTAAAAATCTTACCGACCCCAAACTTTTGAACGGTAGTGTATATGCTGGGTACAATTCATGATATAAGTTATAATCATCTCATACATCTATTTTGTAACTATTCTAAGTGTAACCATAATCATATTTTGTCATTAAACCTGTTCAATTACAACTAATGTGCTAACTAGTTTTGATTTTGAATTGACTTTGAAATGCTACCTATTGCAATACCATACCGGCACTCTCTATAGCAACGCTCTCCCGCATATTAAGCTATTGTAACTGCTCTTATTTTCTGTCATTGGTATAAGTGGCAGTGGGTGGGATAGAAAAGAAATTTACAGTTTTCTACCATCTTGCTGACAACGTTTATTTAGTCATTCGACAGTCTTGCATCCTGCAGGAAATCCCCCCTTACACTCGTCTTAAATCCTCCTAAGGATAAACAATATTTAGAAGAATACAGATCATATTTATTTTGCGTTAGCGTGAAGCTGCAGTTTCGCAATACATGAATTACACTTACGAAAACCAGTAAAATGTTGCACGATTTACACCTTTACAAATCTTCTCTTGCATGGCAAATTTAATTTACGCTTGCAATCTTATGCACACTTTCACAAATCTTTATGACATCATTTACCTTCATAGTTGTTATCAAACGATTTAACTAACTATATTTAGATTAATTTGGACGTATTATGCTCCTGTAATTATTTATCTGTAGTGGTTGATGAAGATGCAATAGGGGTTCAATCTTCAGCTGGCTGGCAGGAGCCGCCACTGACAGGTCACATGACCTGTCAGTGGCTGGCTGGCAGCTGCCAGTCTGAGCCTGGAATGTCACGTGACCTGTCAGTGGCTGGCTGGCAGCTGCCAGTCTGAGCCTGGAATGTCACGTGACCTGTCAGTGGCTGGCTTTTCAGAAACCATTGATTTTTGACAGTTATTGTGTTCTGTGTTCCTCTCTTTCTAGCTCATTTATTATGCATATGTTGATGTAGTGTTTTGAATTTTGTGACCGTTCCAGCAAACTTTGTCATCCTTCTTGACTTTATTTCTATTGTATTTTTGTTTTTGTTTCTTTGCATATATTGCTGTGCATATTCTTTATAGAATATGGGAAAAATGTTTGGTTTTTGTTTTAAAATAATTTAATGAGTTTTATAGCTAAGTGACGTCATTTCCACTTGTGTCCTCCAATCGCGTCTCGCTCAAAGCTTAGAACAGCTTTGGATTTGAGCGAGACAGGTATGTGTAAATGAGCTCCGAAGGAAAGTCTTAATATATAATATATTAAGTTGAAATTTTGATCAATACCAGTGGATGACATGTTTTAATGCTGAGTTGAGTCACTTAATGCGCTTGAATGTCGTTATTTTTGTGTATAATCCAAGTTTTGTGTTAATGAGGTCTTATTGCGTTGGTTCAAATTGCCGCCCGCGCGCCATTTTGAACGGCGGGTTTCTACAGTTATATAATTCTCAAATATAGTTAAAAAGGGTGGATTACGTTTCTATAATATCATGCAGTTATCCATGTCAATGTATATTGTCTTTATCCGTCGAAAAATGTGTATTTGTAGTTAAGTGTGTACTTGAAACAATGATGGCAGATGCAGTTACGGTGTTAATGGGGGCAGGGTTTTATTTTTCTATCTTCTCGCACTTCTCACAGAGACTGCAGAACTGAGTGTGAGAGAGTGTGATGTTAATTCCTGTCCTGTCTTTAATAAACTGCAGGTATGTCATATTGTAACAAACATTATTACCACTATACGATCATATGTCATTATGTTAGATTGAGACCTATTTTCATGTATTTTCGGAGTATTGAGTAACATATATGTGTATACATAAGAGTATTTTATTATATATGCATTTATTACATTTATTATATCTATTTACCTGATTGAGTGTGTTTAAGATGTGTTGTATGTAATTTGTGATGCATGTTGTAAAAAAAAAATGAAAGAGAAGAGACATTGTAAAAGAATGTTTATTAGTAAATGTCATGAGAACAGCTTTGGATTTGAGCGAGACAGAGACTGCAGAACTGAGTGTGAGAGAGTGTGATGTTAATTCCTGTCCTGTCTTTAATAAACTGCAGACGTAATCCCCTGAAGAGCCTGGTGTCGGTGGTTCATTTGTGGTGCTGAGTGAAGTCCGCTACAAATTTGGTGCCGTGACCCGGATTTCAAGAGATCAGCCATCGCAGATCGCCGGGAGAAACTTCCGCTGACATCACCTTTACAAAGAACCTTGGGGAGCAGATAAGCAGTTAAACTTAAACATGGACCGTTACAGTTACACACACACTAGATCACATGAAGAGTTGCAAGATGCAGATGTTGACCATGTGAATTTTACCCCTTTGAATGTTGTTCCAAGATTACCAAGGGTTTCAACTGGGATGGGGCGGGGGGCATTATTGAATAGTATGCTAGAGCATGACATGATTGCTACCCCAGTGCATCCACCTACTAAGAACACAAGTCAGTCAGGCATAAAAGGTGACTCACCTGGCTCTTATAGTGCAAGACAGGGTTCTGTAGGGGGTGACCAACCAAACCAGTGGCAGACTATGGCAGACCTAATGAAGCAGTTAGGCAGTGAAATAGGTAACCAGATTGCTGCCAGCTTGTCATCTGCAGGGCAGAATACCCAGAGAGAAAATGCCCAACAGTCCTCAGCTCAGCCACCTGACTGGTCAAAGCTCAACTTAGTCATCAAGCATCAGGACATCAAAGAACCTCCGACATTCAGAGGTGACAAAACTGACAGATGCACTGTTGGTGAATGGGAGGAGTTGATGCAGACATATTTGAACAAGAAGGGATTCAATGTGTCAGAACAAGGCCAAGAAATTCTTGATAGGCTGATGGGCCGTGCTAAAGATGTTGTGAGGACCAGCATACGCAACAACCCCCTGATTAATTTGAGTAAAGACCCAGATGTTATCTTCTCTATTCTGAGACAGCACTTTGGGGATGCGATTTCCTCGACTACCCCTTTGAGGGATTTCTACGAGACCTTACCCAGACGATCAGAAAGTGGGTTAGATTACTGGATCAGACTTAATAAGGCTGTTGACCTCGCTGACGAGTGCTTACAGAGGAGGGGAAAAAGAGTAGAAGACCCTGGTCATGAAGTTACGATGATGTTCGTTAGGCACTGCCCGGAACCTGCATTGTATACAGCTTTGCGGAGTAAACCACTGGAGAGTTGGACTGCTGGGGAGGTTCAAGCGCTGATAGACAGCCATCATAGAGATAAGCAGTCAGCCAGTGTCGAGAGAACGTTACAAGTTGAAGAAAAGCCCTCTGGTGCCTGGTGTATGACACAGCAGCAAGCTTCTGCCAGTAGTCAGTCCAGTGGTCTTGATCCAGATCTTCTTGGTAGAGCGGTCTCCCTACTAGAACAGATTTTCGTTTCACAGAAGGGGCAAGAGCCAAAAGCAGTACAAGTCAAAGCCTCGTCTGGAGGGCCAACTGCATATTCAGGTTCTTGTGGAGTTTGTAAGGCCCTTGATCACACGACAAAGATGCACTGTTTCAAGGAAGGATTGTGTTTCAGGTGCTATGAGACTGGACACAGAGGTTTCGAGTGCCCCAAAAGAAAACCAGTCAAGCGAGAAACAACCAGAATGTCTTCTGATTCCAAGCGGCCTTTAAACTAGAAAGCCCACACTTTGAGGGGAACAGTGTGGGTAACAGCCAACCAAAACCCCCAGAGAATTCTGTTAATGTTCAGACCAAAATTGATGACAGTATGACCCAAAAGATAAGCAATAAGGGTGAAGCTAGTACCTTTGCGAATAATTGTTCACATTTCCTTCCAGAGTCGATCTATACAAAAGTGAATGATGAAGATGATCTTTTCCGTGCACCTGCATTAGTCGAGGGAAAAGTAGAACTCTTAGCCCTTGTAGACAGTGGATCTGTAACCTGTACCCTGAGTGAATCAGCTGAGCGCATACTTCAGGATCACAGTCTTATTTGCGATAAGTTGAGTAAACCCACAAAGAAAGTGCTGACTGGATGTGGAGGTAACCAAACAAAGCCAAAATGTGAATATGAGCTAAATGTAGATTTGCTTGGGTGCAAGATGACTGTGAACTTTTTAGTTGTTCCAGGTCAAGAGGATGACATGATAGTAGGCTCTAATGTTTTAAGACATGTGACTCAGCAGGTCAAGAATACAAAGTGGTATTGGGAGAAAATCTCACAGCCTGTTAAAGGAAACAGTAATGACCCTCTTCTCAGTCTACTCTCCAATGTTGACCGTTGGCACGGAGACAGGATGCCAAAAAGAGTTGGCACTGTGATATTAAGACAGTGTGTGACACTGGAGCCACAACACGAACATATAGTCTGGGGAAGATTGAAAGAAGAAGTTCCATTGTCTGTCGGGGAGTACTGTGATGGTAGAGTCCTCAACTTCTAAATCTTCACCACGGAACATCATGATTGCTCGTAGTGTGTGTCCATTGTGGGCTGATAAGTGGATTCCTGTAAAGGTGATAAACATGTTGGACCGACCGGTGGTGTTACGTCGGAACGCAAAGATTGCTCAGGTACATCCATGTCTTGCTCTTGAAGAGTTAGAGTTTATTCAGCATATGAGTTGTGAATCAAGAGAGGTCCTTCAAAATGTTGTTCAGGTTCGCAAACCTAATGAAGAAGACAAGATGTTGCCAACAGACTGTGCAGCTGAGTTGCGAGAGATGGGACTGACACAGATTGATATCGATTCCTGTGAAGTAGATGACTTCTGGAAAAGCCAACTGGCAGACCTCATTGTACGGTATGAGAGCATATTCTCCCGTGATAAGTTAGACTGTGGAGAAGTCAAGAATATTGTCCACAGGATACATCTGAAAGATGAGAAACCGTTCCGACTGCCTTATAGAAGGGTTCCACCGGCACACTACCACACTGTAGCGAACCTACATAATAATAATATACATAAAATGTATTTAAGGGGGCCGGAAGGCCAATTTAGCTCAAAGGGAATGATTCATCGATTTGCAATGAATCATTGACCGAATCACTATGGAACCGAGCAAATGACTCGTTTAGAGTTCATTTGAACGGGCCGTAATTTTAACCTTGGCAACAGATATTTATCCAATTTATAGTGAAACACTATGTATTAGCAAGGTAACTTTAGATCGGCAGTACAAGACATTAAATGTGTAAGCAAAACACAAGACGAATATCTTTTCAAATATATGGACGACTTTATTAACTATTCTAAACACATAAAACTAATGTCTAAACCCAATCACACACACACATTCATTCAAGGCGCAGAGGAAGAGAGAGAAAGAGTGAGTTTTCAGAGTGAGATGCACTTTGTAAGACATAAACCTGAACGAACCACCAAGCATTAATTTAAACCTTCGTTTCTTAGAAAGGTTATTCAATTTAAATTAACAAACACCAGTTCAGCTAGAGTCTGGAAGTTACTTGCTTGTCCTTTGCGTTGCTTAGGCCAGGGAATTCCCTATTTGAGGTGCTTCGTCAGAGGGGTTTCCCGGCTGGCCGCGTGGCTGGTTGTCTTTGTCTGTATGGAAGTTGGACGGCCAGTCACGTGGTGTGTTGGCGCGGATGAATGAAAGTCTTTGAAGTTGGAAGCGGGTTTTGCAGCCGAAACGTTAAACGCAACTTTGCATCAAAACTTAACTTAGAACCGAGACTTTTACGAAAAAGAAAATAAAGGAAGAAAGGAAAGTAAGACGAGTAAGGTGGCTTGAATGAGCTGTTTTAACCCCGATCTTGATGGGTTATTTGTCGGCTGGTCTAAAGGTGGTCTGGTCGATGTAGGAGCGTACGAACATGAACACTCTCTTGCTGTTTTAGAGAGAGGCACAAACTTAATTCAACACCGAACCGAAACTGAACTGCTCTCTGGACCGAACTCAACTGAACGTTCTGCTTTGTTCGGGTCTTTAACTTAAAGTTAGTCCAACCTCTTTTGGAGAATTCTGGCCAATTGGACAATGGCATCATCTTAGGAGGTGGACCTCGTTTCTTCTTATCGTAAATCAGGCGTTAGCTATGATCTGCTTGCTCTCCAACACTAGCAGAGAACAAGAGACCACAGTTTAACATTATAGATTATTATAATCATACAAAGCATTTTACACAGATTTCACTCAAGCCATCTTAAGAATTAAGAATATATGATCTCACTGATATCAAACAAGACACACTTTCATTCATCCATCTAAAGTAACAACATTTGCATGACTTGTATGCTATCTAGTATAATAGACACATACATAGCTACAATATAGGATTAGGTAGTGGAACAATGTTTGATTATAAGTTCGTCAAGAATTGTTCTGGGATGAGTTTATGCATTTTTATATGAGAAGTCTCTTGACTCTGTGGGTTTTAAGAGGTCTCAACAATGAGGTCATTCAAAAGTCTTCAAGCAGAGGGAAGTCTGTTTTACATCTCGTTGTCATGTTCAGCAGTGGTAATGCTGAGGGAGGTCAAAGGTGTCAGTTTCCTTGGTCCCTGCGGGCCATAAAATCTTCTGAGGGGGGGTTTTGAGACAGTTTGGAGCCAGTTTTGTGACGTTGGAATGTGTTCAGATCTGGATTGCTGACTCACATTTGAATGAAGCCCATGAGAGATTAGAAAGATTAATTTGTGTTTGGTTCATCCGTAAATTCTCTACATATCCCCCCTTCGATCGATGATGGGTTGATGAGAGAAGACATCATTGAACGCTGGAGAAACAGAAGAAGCAAACACACACAGCAAACAACAAGGCAAACACCGCCATGACTGGTCACTTTACTGGTGCAGGGCATTAGATTATCTAGGCCTAAACAGGTTCACTCTCTCAATATAGTCAATCATGTGGAAAAAGTTTAGTTCAATTTTAGGACCGTTATTCTAGTTTGTTTTAAAACGGTGATTGATCAACTTTGTGACTAACTTTGATTTGTTTGTTTTATTCTCTTCTAAATTGTTCTAGGTTTAGACCAATTTACCTTTCAAATTTTGATTCGAATGATGCAGAGAGTTCTCTAGGCTAACATTCGTTTTAAGGTGACTTGCAAACATCAGGCGTGGTGCGTCAATCCTTATATGGTAACCTTGACCCTTATGGGGTAACAGGGATTTTACCTAATAAAAGAAGAAGAAAGGGAAGAGGTAAAGCAAAACAAAGCAGTTGAGTGACTCCTGTATGGCTACTGCTGTGCAGTGTCAGGTGTCACAACGTAATGAGAGGGTTACACTTGTTGGGTGTATTGCTACATGTTTCCTATGGAAAGGATAGCTAAGTCAGTGTTGCGATTTCAGTGTCTACCTGTGGGAAGAACATGTTTGTTGAATGTTTTTCATGGTAGCTGTGTTTAACTTGTGTATGTTAGTGGTACAGTGTAGTGTAGTGCAGGTACTGCATGTATACTGTATGTATGTCAGATCTGTCTCAGTCTGTTTTGCTCCCCCCTTTTGCTTGATGGTTACGCTTTGATGGGCTTGTTGCATCTTTGCCTTGGAAAGGGATCTTCTGTGATCTGCTGGGGGTCAGTCCAGTAAGGCAGGAAGTTCTCTGGCAGACATTGGGAGATGGTTTGGCATGGATGCGTGAAGCTGTAGTGCAAAACATGGTCTCCTTTGTTGCCGTCCTCTTGTGATGCCTTCTGGTTGTGACAGACTTTCTGACCTTCTGTGCTTACTGTCGTTGCTGTAGCACACACATGGTTCTTGAGTTTGGAGCTTGTGGTGTGATGGGTAACCAGGATGGTGTTTTCTGGTACCTCGGGGTGTTTGTCAGTGGTTGACTGTGAGAGACCACTTTGTTCTGGGTTGTTGTTGAACAGGTGGTTGTCTCAGGAAGGTGTACAAGGTGATCACTGGTCTTCTGTGTTCAGCTTGTCTTTGATGAGCAGTTGCCTCAGTAGTTGCTCCATGTCTTCTGAGGGGAGACTGTCGTGTTCTTGGGCACACTCAGTGTGGTGTTTGGCTGAGTGGTGCGGAGGTGGGTGTCGTTGTCGCTTACCCACATAGAATGCTTTTGGATGCACTCGTTGATTCCATTTGTTTCCTTCTGGTGGGTCCCATGACTTTTCCATGTGGTTGGAGTGGTAGAAGTCATCGGCATGGGAGTCACGTTCTCTGTGCTCCTTACGAAGGACTGTGGTGTTGTCATGCCACTGGGTGTCTTCCAGTGCAAGGCTTGTGTCTTGGCTGATGGAGTTTGACACTGTGGATGTTTTCAAACCTTTCTTTGAGGACATCTTTTGTTTGAGGTAGGCCTTGTGTGTCAGGTCACGTAGCTCCTGAATTTTCATTGTGCCTGGGCAGGCCATGATGCCAAGATGATGACTCAAACCAGGGTGCAGGTTTCTCAGGAAGAGGGTTTTGAAGTTCACATCCTCTTCAAGTTCAGGTTTGTTATGTGCACCTAAGTAGGCTTGTCGAAAGCGGTGAAAATAGGCTTGGGGAGTCTCTTGTCGACCTTGTTTGGTTTCCAAGGCGATTAACACACCGTGTTCTGACTCTGGACCTGTAAATTCTTTAATCAGTGACTCACGTAGTAGCTGGTAGTTTAACATGACATTAGCAGGTTGTCGGTCTAGGAAGCTTCGTACCTCTGGACTGGATGTGGATCTGAGGAGGTAGAACCTGTCTCTGTCAGTCATATGGGGTCTCACCTCGAGGTGGAAGTCGATATCTCGGAGGTAGGCCTGGATGTCGGGACCCTCTGGGGAGTTCGGGTTGAACTGAGTGATATTCTTAACCAGCTGGTTGAGGTCTTTAACGGTCATCCCATGTGCAGCTTGGGCATCTGCCTGGATGAGCTCTCTTCGTTTGTTGGCAGTGAACAGTTCTGTGGTGAAGGCCGGTGACATTTTGGGTTGTGGCCATTCACTTCTTTCACTGTATGCCAGTTCTTGGATGGAGGACTCTGTTCTGCTCAGCAGGGGTGATGCTGAGGGAGGTCTCTCCCTTCTTGGCTCTGGTTTCTGTTGGACAATGTGCTGGAGTTCATCTCTGACCGCGTAGAGCTCGTTGTTGGCGTCGTCTCGCTGTTGGATCAGGTGGTCCAGTTCAACGCTGCACCTTTGCAGGTGGTCTTCCAGAGCAGTGATTTTAGAGTTCTTACTTTCAATGTCAGCTTTGGCTTTCTCTAGCTGATGTTCAACAGACTGGAGTTGGTTTACCAGGTGTTTCTGGACAGTCTTTGACTCTTGTTTGTCACGTTCAGTGACTGCAAGGGCTTCTTGGAGCTTGTCAACTTGTGTCTTTGTTTCTTGCTCCACTTCGTCAGACACTTTGAGTTTGTCTTGAGCTTTACCTTTGAGCTGGTCTTTGCAGTGTTGAGTGTGCATCAGCTCTCGCAGGAACTCGATGGTCTTGGAGTCATCCTGGCCTTTCACTTCCAGCTTGTCTATGCGGTTCTGGGCACGTGTCAGCTCCTCCTGTAGGTGGGTGACGTGCTGGTGGCTTAGGTTTAGCTGGGCTGTGAAGGCATTACTTAAGGAACAGGTTATCTTGGTTAGTTCCACGTGGTTTTGGTTCTGGCTTGAATCATGTGTCAGGAATCTTCTCAGAATTATGATTATTATTAAAAATAATAACAGTTCAATTGTCTTTGGTGTGAGGCAGTCTGTAATGCCTCTGAGCCAGGCGTCCACGTCTTCCCGTTGGGCAGTGGGGTTTGTCGTCCACGACATGTTGGCACGCTTGGTGAAGAGACTGACACAGATCTGTGTGTATAAGCCTATATGTGGTTGAACGGCTAAGTGTCGTTTCAGTAATTGTACACCAATAGTGAAGTGTCGTGATGACTAAGTGTTGGTCTAAGTGTACACAGTGAGGCTAGTGATGCGAAGATCTCGTCACTCAACTGGGTAAATGAAAGAGAGAGAAAAAGGTTAAAACAAATCTCAATGGAAAGAAACTTTTTTTTTTCAATGGGAGAAATATTTTTATAAATATTTTCTATCAATGAAAAGCTGGTTTCAACTCGTGGGGTGAGGACTTAGTCGCTCAACTGAGTAAGGGACAAAGAGAGAAAAGTTAACAACCAATTTCAATGAGGGACAAAAAAACAAAAAGAAAATTATTAACTAGGGGAAGTATTAATTTCTCATAAATGTTTTTTATCAATGAAAATCTGTTTCCAGAAAGGTAAATAATATTATTGCTTATGTTTGCGAGGAAAAATAATACAATAATGATGTTGATACCTCTTCTCTGAGTTTGACAGGATTGACACACACACCTTCAGTTCGACCGCTTACAGCAGGGATTACAGCAGGGATGCTTTGAAGGCGGAGTTTGCTCGGCACTTGTCTCTGTTACTTAATCTTGGATAAGATGTCAAAGTTTAAATTGCGTTACAAATGCAGGGAGAGTATGAAGAACACAAGAGGGTTTGATTAAAAATCAAATATCTAATAATCTGTTTGTTGGGACAGATTATATTTGTCTCTTTTAGAGTCGATTGGTGGTTCTTCCAGGTTTGTTCCTACAAATGTGAAGAATAAGATGGAATAAAGCAGGACAGAACAGGAAAGACGTGATGAGGAAGAAATGAAGCAAGGAGGTTGGATCCCGCTACCTTTACGTCTACCACGAGTATAGAATTGATAGTTGAGGAACAACTAAACACACAAATAAACTTTTGTAAAAGACGATTGTCTCTGGTTTATTTGAAACTCGTATGGAGAGGGTAATGTCCCCTATTGAAGCGTCCCGAAAATTAATTAATCAGAACAAATATAGTGGTTAAGTTTATAACCAACAGGACGAAAGGATAAAACGCAATGACAATAATGAGCAAGTCTGAGTCTAACACTATTTTTGTAATAGTAATAACAACTTTCAAATTTTAACTTTCAGAGTTCAAGACTTATTCACCTAAAGTGATTAGATCTCAACGAGAAATTTAGAAATTATGAAAATTATGAAATTAGAATTATTAAAAATAAATCTAGAAATCATTAAAAATGACCTGTCTAGAAAAATAGAATTTCAATTTTATTTTAACATTTCCTTGTTCTTCAAAACATATTCTAAATTTGACAATTAATAATCATAAACCAGCATTTTCTTTTTCAAGTAACATGCAGGTAAAGTAATTAATAATTGTAAACCAATATTTCCTTTTCCAGTAAAATATAGGTAAAGTGTGAGAGGAAAAAGGAAACGAAGAAAAGAGGTCTAAAAGTCGAGGTGTTTAAATGGTTAAATCAATTTAACTTTGTTCAAACAGACACTGTAGTTAACTGCTGGGGTTAGTATTGATAACAGTAACTGATGCTAAAGGCTTTAGCACAGGCCTCAATGTGAACAACTGCTCAGGTTAGCTTAGCTTAGCTAGCGTTTGTTTACACCGAGGGTTGGGTCAAAGTTCACCCGGAAACGTTTGGCCAAGACTTCCGTGTCACGATCGTAACTATAGCGACCAAACGAACGCTAGTGGGCGAACCGGGAATTGCAGACAGTTGGAAAACAATTTGTTACAGTTCCATGCAATATGGGAGCATTTCAATGTCCACAGAACATGCATGTACAGTAACAATCGATCCTATTACGGGAAATGTCGGCGCATTTCACACTGTTCAAATAAGATACACCACTCGTAGCTGGGTTTACGACGTGGGGCTTCACTCAGTTTGACAAGAGTGATATTAACTTTAAGCAAGCGACAGCTTTGCGTTATAATATATGTAATTAGGACGACCTCGGCGGATCGTCTCTGTGCAAGTTTATCTAGGCACATAAAACAATAACTGTTGGTTCAGTTTCAATGGCAAGCTTTACTTGATAACGAATTTAAATAACCACTATTCAAATTACACTCGGACATGCGCAATGTTACACGAGAATTATTTGAACGGACACAAACAGATAAGATTAGTTAAGCCTCGCTGTTTATCACGGGGATCGCAGTGGAACACGCACTGAACCAGATAAATAAATATAAGGCTTATGACTAACTTAGATGAGGAACACGCTCATCGCTCTGTGAGGAGAATATTAGTCCTTATAACGTTAGGGTTATTTTAATTACTGCAGTTTGATTTCGTTCCGTTCTCTAACTGATATAAACACACACACACAACGTTACAGCTTTCCTGAAAGACTCTGGAACACGCAGAAATCGAACAGCTCTAACGAGGTATTTCTGGAAATGAGGAACACGCTCAATTCTTACCTTATCGTAGTGCGAGGTTTCATATCTTATTTACTGCAGTTAACAAGAGAGCAAATAGGGCGGCAGACTAGTCTTTTTAGCTTTCTCTGGGAGCTTCACTCACAGATAACAACAGCAGCAGCAGCATTCATTCAAACGGGGCGCGCGTTGCGCGCGTCACACACAGACTCTCAGAGAATCGGATCTCTCATCCGCACAATATGAAAAGATAAATCTTGATAATATTCTTACAATTTAGGTTGAACTGCCCGCATTCTCCACCAAATAATGTAGCGAACCTACATAATAATAATATACATAAAATGTATTTAAGGGGGCCGGAAGGCCAATTTAGCTCAAAGGGAATGATTCATCGATTTGCAATGAATCATTGACCGAATCACTATGGAACCGAGCAAATGACTCGTTTAGAGTTCATTTGAACGGGCCGTAATTTTAACCTTGGCAACAGATATTTATCCAATTTATAGTGAAACACTATGTATTAGCAAGGTAACTTTAGATCGGCAGTACAAGACATTAAATGTGTAAGCAAAACACAAGACGAATATCTTTTCAAATATATGGACGACTTTATTAACTATTCTAAACACATAAAACTAATGTCTAAACCCAATCACACACACACATTCATTCAAGGCGCAGAGGAAGAGAGAGAAAGAGTGAGTTTTCAGAGTGAGATGCACTTTGTAAGACATAAACCTGAACGAACCACCAAGCATTAATTTAAACCTTCGTTTCTTAGAAAGGTTATTCAATTTAAATTAACAAACACCAGTTCAGCTAGAGTCTGGAAGTTACTTGCTTGTCCTTTGCGTTGCTTAGGCCAGGGAATTCCCTATTTGAGGTGCTTCGTCAGAGGGGTTTCCCGGCTGGCCGCGTGGCTGGTTGTCTTTGTCTGTATGGAAGTTGGACGGCCAGTCACGTGGTGTGTTGGCGCGGATGAATGAAAGTCTTTGAAGTTGGAAGCGGGTTTTGCAGCCGAAACGTTAAACGCAACTTTGCATCAAAACTTAACTTAGAACCGAGACTTTTACGAAAAAGAAAATAAAGGAAGAAAGGAAAGTAAGACGAGTAAGGTGGCTTGAATGAGCTGTTTTAACCCCGATCTTGATGGGTTATTTGTCTGCTGGTCTAAAGGTGGTCTGGTCGATGTAGGAGCGTACGAACATGAACACTCTCTTGCTGTTTTAGAGAGAGGCACAAACTTAATTCAACACCGAACCGAAACTGAACTGCTCTCTGGACCGAACTCAACTGAACGTTCTGCTTTGTTCGGGTCTTTAACTTAAAGTTAGTCCAACCTCTTTTGGAGAATTCTGGCCAATTGGACAATGGCATCATCTTAGGAGGTGGACCTCGTTTCTTCTTATCGTAAATCAGGCGTTAGCTATGATCTGCTTGCTCTCCAACACTAGCAGAGAACAAGAGACCACAGTTTAACATTATAGATTATTATAATCATACAAAGCATTTTACACAGATTTCACTCAAGCCATCTTAAGAATTAAGAATATATGATCTCACTGATATCAAACAAGACACACTTTCATTCATCCATCTAAAGTAACAACATTTGCATGACTTGTATGCTATCTAGTATAATAGACACATACATAGCTACAATATAGGATTAGGTAGTGGAACAATGTTTGATTATAAGTTCGTCAAGAATTGTTCTGGGATGAGTTTATGCATTTTTATATGAGAAGTCTCTTGACTCTGTGGGTTTTAAGAGGTCTCAACAATGAGGTCATTCAAAAGTCTTCAAGCAGAGGGAAGTCTGTTTTACATCTCGTTGTCATGTTCAGCAGTGGTAATGCTGAGGGAGGTCAAAGGTGTCAGTTTCCTTGGTCCCTGCGGGCCATAAAATCTTCTGAGGGGGGGTTTTGAGACAGTTTGGAGCCAGTTTTGTGACGTTGGAATGTGTTCAGATCTGGATTGCTGACTCACATTTGAATGAAGCCCATGAGAGATTAGAAAGATTAATTTGTGTTTGGTTCATCCGTAAATTCTCTACAACACGTTGAGACAGACCTTGGATGAAATGGAGGCACGTGGTATCATCCGGAAGTCCAACAGCGAGTGGGCCTCACCTCTAGTCCTGGTCTGGAAGCCCTCTGGAGAATTGCGGATATGCACGGACTTCAGGTGGCTTAACCAAAGAACAGAGAAGGACGCATATCCACTGCCTCACCAAGCTGACGCCCTTGCATCCTTGGGAAATAACTGCTATTTCAGCACCATGGATTTAACATCGGGATTCTATAATATCCCAATCCATGAAGAGGACCGCAAGTATACAGCATGCACAACGCCAGTGGGTCTCTATGAATACAACCGGATGGCTCAGGGATTATGCAACAGCCCCGCGACGTTCTCTCGAATGATGACAGCGATATTTGGAGACCAGAATTACCTGTCTCTCCTTTGCTACCTAGATGACTTACTGGTGTTTGGGAAGACTGAGGAGGAGTCACTCGATCGCCTTGAGATGGTATTTTCTCGGCTTAGAGAGCACAACCTTAAATTGTCCCAAAAGAAATGTTACTTCATGAGGAAGACCGTGAAGTTTCTAGGTCATATTGTATCAGAGAACGGTATCGCAACTGACCCAGCAAAGGTATCTGCAATCAGTGAGTTCAGGGTGGTGGATTTAATGGAGGAAGATGGGAAGACTCCATCACCAATGAAGATCAGATCTTTCCTTGGGATGGCTAACTATTATTCCCACTTCATAGAGGGCCTTTCAGCATTAGCCAAACCACTGTTTAAGCTGACCGCTGGGCAGAAGATCAGGAAAAAAGGTGGAAAAAAAGATTGCTCCAGTTTTCCTAAACCCAAACGTTTGAGCCCTGAAGATTGGACTGCGGAATGTGACCTTGCAGTGGAAAAGATCAAACAGTCGCTCACAGACACCGCTATTCTAGCACATCCAGACTTTAAGAGACCATTCCTTTTGTCCACCGATGCATCTATGGATGGGTTAGGTGCAGTTTTGAGTCAGATACCGGAGGGAGAGAAGAAGCCTAGACCAGTAGCCTTCGCGAGCAAGACCCTGTCGAGGGCTCAGTCCCGTTATCCTGCTCATAGATTAGAGTTTTATGCTCTGAAGTGGGCAGTTTGCGAGAAGTTTGCTCACTGGTTGAAAGGGACTAAATTCACAGTACTAACAGACAACAATCCTTTGACATATATCATGTCTAAGCCTAAGTTAGATGCCTGTGAACAAAGGTGGGTGTCCAAGCTGGCCCCCTTTGACTTTGACTTAAAATACATACCCGGAACCCAGAACATTCCTGCTGATCTGTTGAGTCGACGTCCCTTTGCCAGAACTCTGGAAGTCTCTGAAGCCTTGGCGAGTAAAGCTCATCATGTAACCTCTGAATTGGTTCAAGAAGCTTTTCGATTGTCGGTGAATGTACTCCATCAAAATTCTGAGGATAGTGTTCAGAGTGTCCAAGTTGGGAGTTTGAGCCAGATAGGAAGTGAAGGCGTGAAAGCTATTTTTGAGTCCTGTCTAGATTGGGAATCCAGCAGACCTGTCTGTGGTGTTCAGCTGACTCGTTGTGCCGGCAGTTTGGTTCATGGAGGAGTGGATACACTTCCAATCTTTTCAGTAGAGGAAATCCGGGGGAAACAGAGAGCTGACCCCACCATCGCCCGTGTGATATCCTTTGTTGACAGAAGAAGGAGACCATCACGAAGAGAGAGGGATAGTGAGTCTGCTCTTGTATTGAGACTGCTTAAACACTGGGAAAAGTTGGAAGTCAAGGATAATGTTCTCTACCGCAGATCCAGGGATAGGATGGGAAAAATCAGATACCAGCTTGTTCTTCCTCATTCTCTGAGAGCAGCTGCCTTGAGAGGGACTCATGATGATGCTGGTCATCAGGGACAAAGTAGGACTCTCCATCTGGTGCGTCAGAGATTCTTTTGGTCCGGTATGGATTCAGACGTCAAAAGATATGTCTATCACTGTAAGCGCTGTGTAGCCGGGAAGACTCAGGAACCTCAGGCTAGAGCACCTCTCGAATCTATCAAGACGAGTGTGCCTCTGGAACTTGTATGTATAGATTTCTGGTCTGCAGAAGGGAGGCATGGGGAAAATGTTGACGTTCTTGTGATAACGGACCATTTTACGAAGTTAGCCCATGCATTCGCTTGCCCAAACCAGACAGCTAAAGTTGTGGCTCAGAAGCTGTGGAATCAGTTTTTCTGCATATATGGTTTCCCGCAGAGGATACACTCAGACAAAGGGGCCAACTTTGAGAGTAAATTGATTGCTGAGTTGCTGTTGGTGTCTGGGGTCCGTAAGTCCCATACGACTCCTTACCACCCGATGGGAAATGGGCAGACAGAAAGATTCAACCGCACACTTGGGAATATGATTCGCTCCTTACCCCCTCGATTGAAAGAGAGGTGGCCTCAGATGATACAGACACTTACATTTTCCTACAACTGTACCACTCATGAGACGACGGGATTTGCACCGTTCTACTTGATGTTCGGTAGGGTGCCCAGGTTGCCTGTAGATGTCATGTTTGGGAGTGCCTTGCGGAACGAGTATGTGGAGACTTACGATGAGTATGTGGAGACTCTTCAGAAGGATCTTGGAGAAGCGATGAGGATTGCTCAAAAGAACACCACAGGAGCACAGAAACGGCAAGCAAAGGAGTACAATAAGAAATCCAAAGGTGTTGCCTTGGAAGTTGGAGATCGTGTCCTTCTGGTGAATAAGAAAGAGAAGGGAAAAAGGAAGTTAGCAGATGTGTGGGACTCAGTGGTTCACGTGGTGACATGGAAAGACCCAACGTTGCACATCTACAGAGTTGAAGATCCAACCACAAAGAAGAGTAGAGTGGTTCACCGTAACTTCCTCTTGCCTGTGAATTTTCTGCCCTTGGAAGAACCGGAAGTTGAGTCCACGATGTTCTCCACAATCTCTGAGGAAGGAATGAGTGAGACAAAAGACCAAGAGCATAGATCTCCGATGAGTTCTGAAACAGAATCAAGGAGTAGCAGGATAGCTGCTTGGGTTTTGCAAGGCCAGTGCCCAAGACCGTCTCAGCCTGTCACAAAAGTTCATACTCCAGCCTCAACGGATCACATGAGTCATGGTGGTTCTTCGAGTACCAATGAGGAGAGCAGATCCAGTGAATCGTCTAGTGACTGTGATACAGATGACGTCAATGGAAGTGAGAGGAGTGCAGATGATTTGAGTATTGCATCCGAGTCAGGTCCGATCAGTGAAGGCATTGATGAAGAAGATGGACCTGGAGGGTCGGTGAACAGTCACAGTGTTCGAGCAGAACCAGTTACCATGTCCAGAGAATGTAGCCCTGATAGCAGATCTGATCATTGCTCAAAGTTCCAAGCCCCAAGTAATAGATCTGGAGTCACAATGAAAGCTTCCCAAAGAAAAGTGATAGGGTCAGACACAACCCCAAAAGCAAACGAAGAAACTGTGAGAACTAGGTCAGGCAGGTTAGTGAAACCAGTGAAAAGACTACTTGAGTGTATGAGCATGATAATAGCTGAGTCAAGTCAAAGAGATCCAGTGGCAGAATTGTTGAGAGTTCTTTCTAGTTTTGTGGGGAGTTAGATTAAGCTATACAAATGTATGTTTTCTTTTTGAGAAGTGATTGGAATTGTGTAGAAGAAAAACTTTAAGAGGATTTGAGAAGTACTTTATTGAGGAGTGTATGGTTATATGTATAAGGGCATATTTCTCCCAAGCAAAATGTTTTGCTATTCGTTTGAATGACTGAAGTCTGGGTATTCCTCTTTAAGGGAAAATATCTCACCTAAGGCCTTAAAGTTTGCTGAAATTTAGGAGGGGAGAGTGTAGTGTTTTGAATTTTGTGACCGTTCCAGCAAACTTTGTCATCCTTCTTGACTTTATTTCTATTGTATTTTTGTTTTTGTTTCTTTGCATATATTGCTGTGCATATTCTTTATAGAATATGGGAAAAATGTTTGGTTTTTGTTTTAAAATAATTTAATGAGTTTTATAGCTAAGTGACGTCATTTCCACTTGTGTCCTCCAATCGCGTCTCGCTCAAAGCTTAGAACAGCTTTGGATTTGAGCGAGACAGGTATGTGTAAATGAGCTCCGAAGGAAAGTCTTAATATATAATATATTAAGTTGAAATTTTGATCAATACCAGTGGATGACATGTTTTAATGCTGAGTTGAGTCACTTAATGCGCTTGAATGTCGTTATTTTTGTGTATAATCCAAGTTTTGTGTTAATGAGGTCTTATTGCGTTGGTTCAAATTGCCGCCCGCGCGCCATTTTGAACGGCGGGTTTCTACAGTTATATAATTCTCAAATATAGTTAAAAAGGGTGGATTACGTTTCTATAATATCATGCAGTTATCCATGTCAATGTATATTGTCTTTATCCGTCGAAAAATGTGTATTTGTAGTTAAGTGTGTACTTGAAACAATGATGGCAGATGCAGTTACGGTGTTAATGGGGGCAGGGTTTTATTTTTCTATCTTCTCGCACTTCTCACAGAGACTGCAGAACTGAGTGTGAGAGAGTGTGATGTTAATTCCTGTCCTGTCTTTAATAAACTGCAGGTATGTCATATTGTAACAAACATTATTACCACTATACGATCATATGTCATTATGTTAGATTGAGACCTATTTTCATGTATTTTCGGAGTATTGAGTAACATATATGTGTATACATAAGAGTATTTTATTATATATGCATTTATTACATTTATTATATCTATTTACCTGATTGAGTGTGTTTAAGATGTGTTGTATGTAATTTGTGATGCATGTTGTAAAAAAAAAATGAAAGAGAAGAGACATTGTAAAAGAATGTTTATTAGTAAATGTCATGAGAACAGCTTTGGATTTGAGCGAGACAGAGACTGCAGAACTGAGTGTGAGAGAGTGTGATGTTAATTCCTGTCCTGTCTTTAATAAACTGCAGACGTAATCCCCCTGAAGAGCCTGGTGTCGGTGGTTCATTTGTGGTGCTGAGTGAAGTCCGCTACATTGATATGATTATGTTCTTTAGTATGATTGATGTTTTGGGCACTGTTATCCCAATATAACCAGTCAAATGGCCGTGATCCGACTGGCAGCGTACAGACACTTGCTGGACGACGCTCATCCAGTCAGCCGCGGCTGATACTGCGAGTATAACGCGTTGCCTGACACTCTCGCTGCAGAGAAATAAATTGTTTTCTTATTATGAATAGAATGCCATGCCTTTATTCTTGTGTATAATTGATGTTTTGGGCACTGTTATCCCAATATAACCAGTCAAATGGCCGTGATCCGACTGGCAGCGTACAGACAATTGCTGGACGACGCTCATCCAGTCAGCCGCGGCTGATACTGCGAGTATAACGTGTTGCCTGACACTCTCGCTGCAAGGAAATAAATTGTTTTCTTATTATGAATAGAATGCCATGCCTTTATTCTTGTGTATAATTGATGTTTTGCCCAGATAGCAAGCACAGTTGGGCCGATTCCGGCTGAAATGCGTCACTGTCGGCTCACTGTCGGCATCGGTGAACAGATAATGGGCCAGATCTGTGCCGACTGTGCATAACGCATCTGGCTGACTGACGGCTTTTTCTGTATGGGCCAGTATCGGCTGAAAGCAGTTGTACTGGTGTCAGGTCCATACTCGTTGTAGCTGCGTGTATTTACCATCGGCCCGAGTTCGTTTTGTCACAAGCGGGCCACTACTAGAATTAAGGAACTCAGCCGCCGGAAAAAAGGTTTTGGCGGTTAATTTAAATCCTGAGGACGATCCTGCAGACGCAGTCAGAACATCGCTTTCGAGAGGAATCATTCAGCTGAAAAAACAAGTAAGTAATTGAATTCATTTATTGTTCTAGTGTTGTTTGATGTTTAAACTGTCAAGATAAAAATAGTTTTTTTTAATATAGATGTTTGCGATGATTATTGGGCTTACGTAACGTCAGAATACCCATTCGGTCGCGGAGAGTGTTGATGAGAAGGCCTAACGTTACCGTATACGGTCTCTTTTTAGGATGGTTGTGTTTGTGCTGTGATGGACACAGTGCACTGTAATGTTAGCTAATGCAATGATACTGAGTTATATTCAATTTTGTTTGCTAAAATTTAGTCAGTCAACTCGTCTTTTTCAACGAGTGATTATCGAATCAGAATCAAAGGAGTCGGACAACGCTCTCGGCGCCGCATTTCTCTATACAGGCGACTCTTTCTGATTTGATTCACTTACATTTCAAAAGAGTCATTTATTTATGACGACCACGACCACGCTGTTGCTGCATTACACCCGCGGAGACAACGTGTATAATCTGAAATTAAATATGTATTTTGTTTCATCGTCTTGTGTTCTTGAATGTAACGTTAACGTAATCTGCTTTAGAGCAGGCACTTTACGTGAAAGAAAAATATTAAAGCGAATATATCTCTGTATAATGTTATTAAAATGGTAGTTAAGTTTTTTACTGCAGTGGGGATGTTAACGGTTCTATGATTGAGCGAACGAACGCACTGTTTGGAACCTGACACCAACACTTTTTACAGATATTTTGGTAACACTACAATAAGGTTTCATTCGTTAATATCAGATGACTAACGTTACATTAGTTAACATGGACTAAGAATGCACATTTACTAACTAATACATTTTTAAAATTAAAAGTGAACACTAGTTGTATTTTGTATGTAACTAATGTTAACAAAGATTAATAAATACGGTAACAAATGTATTGTTCAATGTTAATTTTAGTTAACACATTAACTAGCCTAATTTTAACAAATGAGACCTTATTGTAAAATGTTACCAACATTTTAAACTGCTGCGTGAACTCTGGCAACAACATTTGTCAAACCTATGTGCTTAAACTAATGCTTAAGAATGCCTCACAATATCTATTCCTTTATTTAAAAGATGCAGTTCAGAGAAACACTCATGGCTAATGTTGCTGAAATGGAGATCGAGGATCCATGAACTGGCAGCAGATCGAGGGGCAGACACAAGATAAGTTTAAATCTATATTAAAAATACACCTCTTTAACCTAGCATAAACATTACACACTCACATTTCTGTAATTCACATCCGTTAAAGGTAGCTACACCGAATGTACTTGTTACATTGTAGGAAGAATGGCAGGAAGAATGGCATCTACACTAATGTTAGTCTCTCTGTCTCATTCTTATCCCAAGGTTAGGCTACTGTAGTCAGCCGGATCTAGTACGCATCCAGACCAGATGGTGGACCTGCACCCTGAGATGACCACAACAGCCTGAATGCCAGACGAGAACATCACAACTAGACGAGACCTAGAAACAAACATCTGTGAAGACCTCGTTGACACAACAGTCCTCGGCACAGTCATCGGATCATCGGATCAGATCCACGAGAACCAGACCAGTTCTCCACACAGACCCAACGGCCAGCTTCAACTCCCCTCCCACCAACGCCGGCGTGATCTCATGAAGGTAAAAGAGTAGCAAAACTGGAACATAGATGTAAATTGGAGAACTTGTACAATAAATATTTGTACTTGAAAACCTGTTGAATGTTGAGATTTTAACTCGCAGACAATAGTCACAAACCTGTATTCTGAATTTGAAGCTGCAGACAAGTAGTCACAAATGTGTAAAATGCCATTCACAGAAATACAATGACAGACAAAAACTTGTATTTGTTCATTCATATTCGCAGTACAACCTCAATTAGGCATTTGCAACTTCTCAAATCTGCCATTGCTATTTCAAATCTTCACGCATTGACTTTGCAACTATTTTTGCTATATATTAGATGCATGAATAACTTGTGCATTTGTAAACTGAGTGGCGTGAGAGAGAAAGGAGGGGCAATTAAAAAAATTACAATGACAGATTTGAGAAGTTGCAAATGCCTAATTGAGGTTTTCACATTGAAGCTGTGAGTGTACATTTTATTGTACAAGTACAAATATTTATTGTACAAGTTATCAAATTCAAATCTACATGCTCTCGAGTTTTGCTACTCTTTTACCTTGAAGTAAATCTTTTCCAATCTCCAAGCAAAAGGAGCTGAATAAAATACTCTGAATATCATCAATCCACAATCTGACTTGTGAAGCAGCCTGAACCCTAACACACACCGTGTGCGTTGTTTGGCCAGAGGAGAACTGCCCCCCCCCGACTGAGCCTGGTTTTTCTTTCTTCGTTTTGTCTCTGATGGAGTTTGGGTTCTTACCACTGTCGCCTCTGGCTTTCTTAGTTGGGGACACTCATTCTTAATAATATTGATCTGCCTGCATTGACACCATTATATGAGAACTGAACTGAGCTGGACGATGACATCACTGTTTTCTGCAGAGCTGCTTAATAATGAAAATGGACTCTTTTTATAATTGATATACTTTATACAGTTATTGAACAACTGAATCAACACCGTTGAATTCAGATGAACAATGACACTATTTTATTTTTAGAGCAGCTTTACAGCCAAATTGATTATTTTCCTGTTTAACCCTGTATAGCCGATTTGAAACAGTCATTACTGTATATAGCGCTATATATTTAATGGTGACTTGACATTTGCAAAAGGAATTTATTTAGTGTTAAAGAGAGTGAAAGAGAGTTTGTGTGTGAAAGACAATGATGTGTTTCTTTTAATCATATACAATAAATATAATTTACTTATTATTTTGTGGTTTAAAATTTGTTTTGTTAATAAATGTTAAAGTGTATTTTGTTCATTGTTAATACATGTTTATATTAAAGTGTATTTGTTAATTTTATAATAAAAACCCTTTTTAAATGGTTGAATTTGTGTTTCACTGTTTGCCAGTTTCTGGGCCACATCTGGCCCGGGGACCCAGCCGACTCTCAGCCAGATCCGTCTTACAGTGCCTGGGCCAGACCTGGGCCATATCAATAAATAAAAGTCATTATACAGTGCCTGGGCCAGACCTGGGCCATATCAATAAATAAGAGTCATTTTACAGGGTGTGGGCCACATCTGGGCCAGGGGAAGTTGTTTGAGTCCGTTTTCAGTGTGTTGGACCAGTTTTGGGCCGGGGACCCAGCCGGAACTGGGCCAGAATTGAAGCAAGGATGAGGCCCAGAGGTGGGCCAGACAAATTTTGCTATCTGGGTGGGCACTGTTATCCCAATATAACCAGTCAAATGGCCGTGATCCGACTGGCAGCGTACAGACAATTGCTGGACGACGCTCATCCAGTCAGCCGCGGCTGATACTGCGAGTATAACGTGTTGCCTGACACTCTCGCTGCAAGGAAATAAATTGTTTTCTTATTATGAATAGAATGCCATGCCTTTATTCTTGTGTATAATTGATGTTTTGGGCACTGTTATCCCAATATAACCAGTCAAATGGCCGTGATCCGACTGGCAGCGTACAGACAATTGCTGGACGACGCTCATCCAGTCAGCCGCGGCTGATACTGCGAGTATATAACGTGTTGCCTGACACTCTCGCTGCAAGGAAATAAATTGTTTTCTTATTATGAATAGAATGCCATGCCTTTATTCTTGTGTATAATTGATGTTTTGGGCACTGTTATCCCAATATAACCAGTCAAATGGCCGTGATCCGACTGGCAGCGTACAGACAATTGCTGGACGACGCTCATCCAGCCGCGGCTGATACTGCGAGTATAACGTGTTGCCTGACACTCTCGCTGCAAGGAAATAAATTGTTTTCTTATTATGAATAGAATGTCATGCCTTTATTCTTGTGTATAATTGATGTTTTGGGGAATGTTATCCCAATATAACCAGTCAAATGGCCGTGATCCGACTGGCAGCGTACAGACACTTGCTGTATCCATCTATTCACAGAGTAGTAGCTTAGGCCTAGCAGTGAGTGACTCTTTCTCTATTGTTCCCTAATGGTTAAACACTTTCACTAATTATATAAATATATTCAATAACTATATTGTGAACTACATATATAGGTATTTTAATAATGAATTGAACTAAATATTTAGATAAACTTGTTTGTAACGTCTTTGTAGTCTTTGTACATTTATATAGTGAGTGACTCTTTCTCTATTGTTCCCTAATGGTTAAACACTTTCACTAATTATATAAATATATTCAATAACTATATTGTGAACTACATATATAGGTATTTTAATAATGAATTGAACTAAATATTTAGATAAACTTGTTTGTAACGTCTTTGTAGTCTTTGTACATTTATATAAATTTACTTTATAAACTTATACTACTTAATAAGTAGTTAAACTTAAACTACTTAATAAATAGTCTTTGTAAATTTGAAAATAGTGATACAGTCTGTGCTAAGTGATTTTACCGTTAAAGTTGGCATTCTTTTATTGAATTATTAAAAAGCTTTATTTTATTGAATTATTTAAAAGCATCTCTGTATTTTGTCCCATGTGTCAGAAAATGGTCAAAGCAATGACAAAGATTCATGTTATTGGGATTAATCCTATATATTTTTTATAGGCTACTCTGCATCTACATTATTACACAACTTTTTCACAAGGATCAAAATCGTCACAACTAAGGCAGTATTCGCAAATTAGATTTATTTCTTAAGAATGAGAGGCAGGCAACAGTTCTACAGTAAGCAACCAGTCATGATCAGGGCCATTTGATTGCTTTAATTGTGATAAAATTCTCTAAAGCATCAATCATACACAAGAATAAAGGCATGAAATTCTATTCATAATAAGAAAACAATTTATTTCCTTGCAGCGAGAGTGTCAGGCAACGCGTTATACTCGCAGTATCAGCCGCGGCTGACTGGATAAGCGTCGACAGCAAGTGTCTGTACCCTGCCAGTCGGATCACGGACATTTGACTGGTTATATTGGGATAACAGTGTCCAAAACATCAATTATACACAAGAATAAAGGCATGACATTCTATTCACAATAAGAAAACAATTTATTTCTCTGCAGCGAGAGTGTCAGGCAACACGTTATCTCGCAGTATTTAGCCGCGGCTGACTGGATGAGCGTCGACAGCAAGTGTCTGTACGCTGCCAGTCGGATCACGGCCATTTGACTGGTTATATTGGGATAACAGTGCCCAAAACATCAATTATACACAATAATAAAGGCATGACATTCTATTCACAATAAGAAAACAATTTATTTCTCTGCAGCGAGAGTGTCAGGCAACGTGTTATACTCGCAGTATCAGCCGCGGCTGACTGGATGAGCGTCGTCCAGCAAGTGTCTGTACGCTGCCAGTCAGATCACGGCCATTTGACTGGTTATATTGGGATAACAGTGCCCAAAACATCAATCATACTAAAGAACATAATCATATCAACATATGCATAATAAATGAGCTAGAAAGGGAGGAACACAGAACACAATAACTGTCAAAAATCAATGGTTTCTGAAAAGCCAGCCATTGACAGGTCACGTGGCATTCCAGGCTCAGACTGGCAGCTGCCAGCCAGCCACTGACAGGTCACGTGACCTGTCAGTGGCGGCTCCTGCCAGCCAGCTGAAGATTGAACCCCCACTCTGAAGATGAGTGTCATTGGTGATTGTTTTTGAATAATAGATGTTTTATCCATGTCATAGTGTGAGAAATAACAGTATTGTCTTTCAATATAGCAGTTTTACAGGCTTTCATCATCTATCCTGACTCAGATAATGTGTTTCTAACAGCAAACACTCAGAATAAAGTGAGATGATCTGCTGATGATCCTGAATGTCTTGTTGAATGAGTGTTGATAGTCTGAGGCTTATCAATATTAACAGATCTGCTGAAAACACTCTTTATTTCATGACAATAGTTCTTGTTTTCACCTCATTTATTATGCTGATGTCTTCACATCTCCTGTACATTGACACTTAAAGCTTCATTGGTGTTAACAGACTGAGGGGATTTGTTGACTACATGGAAGTATTTTTCTATTAAATTGTTTTTATGGCCATCATTTATATTTGGAAGACAATGTTTTATGTCTAGATATCTGCCTATATTTTAATGAAGAAGCAGGACAATGTTCTGCTTAGCAATAACATATGTTGTGAATTAGCATCAGTTATGATAGACATAAATAGAGTCGCAACGGATCGTAGTTGATCCGTGATCCATTCGGATTAAGTCCCACGGTTTGGCACGCATGTGATTCGAGGATTAATTACTACGTTTAACCATCATAGAGTGAACGTTTATCATTTGCATGTGTTTTGTCTTGCCACTTTACACATTGAAGCGATTTTAAACGCAGAAGAATAGGCAAAAATTAGGCTAACCTATATTTAATTTCTACCGTAAATACAATAGTGTTGCTTTACATTTAGGCTAAATTATTACATTGCTGCACCTGAATACTACTGTTAGGCTTTGTAACTTTGTTATATAGTATTTACCCATGCTTGAAATGTGTGTATTTTTTCTTATTTTAATATATTGAATGTTCAATTTACTAATGTTTAAACTTTATCAGTTAGGCCAGTTGTTTTTGCTGTGGTATCGATCAAAGTACTTAAGTAATAAATGAAAAGCAAAATTTAAAAAAAAATATATAGTTTTTTGCTTATCTTCTCCCTGACTAAAAACCCTTAAATGACATAAAGGACACAAATTCTTAAAACAAATTCAGTAACTGATATATTTTTTCTGATATATCAGAGAAGCTCCTCCCACTGCAGTCACATCATCAGTGAAGCTCCTCCCACTGCAGTCACATCATCAGTGAAGCTCCTCCCACACTGCAGTTACATCATCAGTGAAGCTCCTCCCACACTGCAGTTACATCATCAGTGAAGCTCCTCCCACACTGCAGTCACATCATCAGTGAAGCTCCTCCCACTGCAGTCACATCATCAGTGAAGCTCCTCCCACACTGCAGTCACATCATCAGTGAAGCTCCTCCCACTGCAGTCACATCATAGTGAAGCTCCTCCCACACTGCAGTTACATCATCAGTGAAGCTCCTCCCACTGCAGTCACATCATCAGTGAAGCTCCTCCCACACTGCAGTCACATCATCAGTGAAGCTCCTCCCACTGCAGTCACATCATCAGTGAAGCTCCTCCCACTGTAATTCTCCTATAAATGCTGTAAATTCCCATCAGCTACAAGTGAAGACGAGCATCAGAGCATCAGGAAGAGCTGAAATCTGCAAAGACTGAGTTTATTAAAGAGGACAGTGAGAACACGAGTGATCCAGAACCTGCAGAATGAAACACACTGAAGATCCTGAAGAACAAAGAGGTTGGTGTTTATTCTTCATTCATTCATGATGCTGAAGAACATTCATGTTAGAAACATTTAAATACTTCATCACATTTAGATAAACAGCTAAACTATGAAATAGGTACAGAATGTTCTGGGCTTTTCTTCAACAAATGGTCAGTAAAGGTAGGTTTGAGAGATGGTATATTGATATATTGATATATAGGTATATTGATTGTCAACATCAGATCGAACTAAATACTATTTAAACTCTTTTTTTTACATTTATTTTATATCTGATTCACAATTTGCTACAACGTTATCAGAATTCGAGTCATTTTCAACATTTTTAGGAATAGTCAGTAAACACCAAGTTACTGATAAAGTCGTATTTGTCAAATATAATATAAGTTATTCATAGTTATAGAGATTCTTCTTACAGTAACTTTGGTAACAGGGTTGATTAATATTCTTGTCCTCCCATCATGCAGTAGAATTTTTCAAATATAAAGTTATTGATAGTTGATTGTGTTCTGGAAGAATGTTCCATTTATTGTGCTGTAATTCTACTCCCCACCTCAAGGGGGAGCTATGGAGGTTTCTTTGGGAAGGGCTATCCTTTTAAGAGAGACAAGTAAGAGTGTTAGAGATGTACTCATAGAAATCATATAGAGACTAGAAGCCCTATTGGCCGCTGGAAACCGAGAAATCCGGCCGCCATCTTGAACCGGTCGTATTCCTAGTTTCGTTGCGTGGCAGCAGATAAGATGCCAGAGCATTGTGGAGCATTTTGCTGTTCTAATCGCCGGACCATCGAAAATAGGGCTTTTCACAAGTAAGTCTTAATATTACCGTACTATTGGTTGTATTTTGTGAATAGAATATTACCAGATAATCGAGAAGGAGCAAGGATATTTGCTATTACTGTACTGAAATCGTTGTGAAATGCTGTTTACTGCATCAGCCGGTGTTCACCCGGCATGGAGAGTAATAATTACAAGAGCTTCTAGGTTATCAGATAAGCATTCAACTGCCCTGTTGTTGTATAGGTTATTTGTGTTTGCGCACATGATATCAGGAAGCAATGTAACGTTAATACACGCATGACAGCGATGCACAAATTGAGTTGTAAAACTACTTTAGTTTTCTACTTCTAGTTTTATTGATAACCTATATCTTATCACATGCGATTTGGCTATTGATATTACAGAAGTCCTGTGGTAAAATTACGTTATTAATTTACTCCATCTACCCTTGTAAAGTTAATCCGAATAGGGCTTTGGTCTCGACATTTTCCCCTCCCACATCCACATACAATAAAAAAAAGTATAGGCTTAATGTTGTCCGAATTTAATTTTTAGAAATTACTGATGCAAACACGTTGAAAAGCGATCTTATCAATTTTTATTACAGGTGGCTGCGTTCGGTGGATTCGCGGCTGCTGTGTGTGTGTGTGTGTGTGTGTGTGTGTGTGTGTGTGTGTGTGTGTGTGTGGGGGGGTGAGTGAGTGTGTGAGTGTGAGAGAGAGAGAGACTGTCTGTTCGTGTTTGTTTGTGTGTCTGTTCGTGTGTATGTGCGTGTCACATATCATAAATTGTTTCTTCAACTTATTAAAATATCTTACTTTACTGCAACTATCTGTTTCTGCTTCTTTATTATATTTATAGTGTGTGATTTATCAAATACATTATATCCTTCATCACACATATTGTGTCTGGTCACTTTATAACTTATATCAGAATATTATATTACTGTTAAGCCTACAATGGATATTAAAATACGCCGATAGTCCTGTAGGACCATAGTCCTGTATCATAGCTACATGAATTACCTTTGCAGGAAAAAAAAACCGCGTGAAAATCAGTTCAGTATTCAGTGAGATATGATTAATTTAATGCGCTGACAGCTCATTTCACCTGCCATTCAGATTACACTGAGCGGAGCGGATGACCGGTTTAAGATGGCGGCTCCAATTCTCGTCCGTGCCAATAGGCAGTAGCACTCAATAGGGCGTCTACCTATATGATGTCTATGGATGTACTGGCATGGCTTTGAGTGTTTGCTCAACTGAGCTGTGTGCAAGAAACCCTATTATGAGGAATCTTTTTGGTTCAACAGCTCAATGTAAGTTGTATATATTTTGTGATTCTATGTTTATTATCTGTTTCAATTGCATATTTTGATTTGTATTTGCCTATTTGTTTAGAGGGTTCTCTTTTGGCTTCATTCAGTATGGACACTTCATCTGGACTATGTTGTGCTCTGATTCTACACCTTCGTTGATTACATGGACTGGTGCTAGGTCATGATTTTAAACACGTTTTGTTGGACTTCTACTTCGGGATTTCTACTGAACTTTTTGAATATTGGAAACGCTCGAATTCCTGAACTTCCTGAACTGCTTGTGGTGAGAAATAGGGGTTATGCGCAACATTCTTCCGGGTTCTACAAAACGGGTATAACTACTTCCGGCCGTCAGCTGCTAAGGTAAACACATAGGGTAAAAGTGTAGTAGTGTTGGGCAATATGCTCAATTTTCATATCCTATCGTCAACCTGTGAGATCGTCGATACTCGATATTATCGTGAGGGGGACGGGGCTTACTTATTTGATTATTAAACTTGCTTATTTACTCATTAATTTGCTTTTTTTTATATGATAATCTTTTTCTATTTTGCTAGCAAAGGTGGAGTGATTATTAATAGGCTAAATCTGGTTACGGTATAGTAAGGTAAAAAAAAAAGATCCTCATTTTTGTATTGAGAATGAGAAGGTGACGTCACGCGTATAACTCCGCGTTGCATTGTGGGAAGGATCCACCATTTTGGGAGGATACGCTATCCGTTGTCATGGTTACTTCGACCGTGAGACCGAGAGAAATAGTGACAGAGAAGGAGAGCAGCTTGATATTTATTTGCATTTTTGCGATAAGGCACAGTTTCTTGGGAATAAATGAAGCAAAAGGAAAGGGTCTCTATCGGGAGAGACCAAATAACAACACTAAGCAGCGTCATTTAGAGAAACTAGTTGACATCAACATATACAGGTACGACCTGCTACAGAATGGACGAAAGACCCAAAGCACTGCCACCTTTCACATACCCTGACATGGTCAATTACCTGGTTTATGGTATCAGTGCCTAAAACGTTACTGCCTACACAATGCAAGAGTTCAGAAGCTTTAAGTCATTAACAAGCTTATGAACAATTCTGCTGCGGCTGGGTGCAAGAGAAACCCTTAAACCTGTAACATTAAACTGTGAGAATTCAGTCATACTTGATGTTTCAGGCCTCATTCATATGTGGAAATAAATCTGATATAAATCAGATACGTCCATTTGCAACGTCAAGCGGATAGGACATTCCCCTCTCAATGCAAATCATACGTCATTAAAAAAAGTGTCTTTTTAAAACATTTCGCGGTACAGATATATCTATAACAAATTAAACAACTCTAGTTGAATAACAGAGTATTCATTTGTTCGTTTGTGTTCAATAAAAGGTGAACTGTGCTGAACTGCTTTTGAAATCATGCTTTGCTCGCTGTTGCTGCTGTCAGTTTATCGACAAGCAGTTTCTCTAAGCTGGCTAGCATTGTTAAACCCGATAGAACCACTTTCATTTCTCTTCCTTCTACATATCTTCCAAAGACACTGCCGTGTATCGCTGAAATGTAAACAAATACTGCGCTGCGTTGTCTCTCTCCCTATTTCTGGCATGTTTAGTCGCGCCTCTGTGAAGTTCTGAAGGCGTTGCCCCTGGCAACCGATAGCGTCTCCTCCCATCATGGCCGACCGGCTCAGACCCCGCCCAAATCGGCACGTGACTCCTCATTCTCAATATGACTGAGTATTTCAACATGTCAGCGGGAAATTTAACGTTACTGACACGCATTCTCCTCTCATGCCGTTGCATATGCAGCATTGACTTTACTTCTTCACTAGATGAGAACACGTTATAATAATTTCTTGGTCAAGAAAGAGTCAGAGTTTGCGATATATGTCCTACCAGTGCTCTTTCTGTCTGGATCATGCACTTCACATATGCGCACTTCAATAAGCCCAAAGAACGCGGCCGGGTTAATGTCTTTTAAATGCCGGGGGAAATCATAATCTGAGTCGCTCGGTTTATACTTAAACTTATGACATAAAGGAAAACGGGGTTAGCGTTTACATGACCACATGCATTGTCAGTTTATTCAGTATCAGGTTAAGAACGTGCATGTAAACGCGTTCATTCTCTGAAAGTGAAAGTAAAAACGGACTGAGCTTTGATACTATCGTCTATCGGCACAAGTTCACAACCCTACAGTGTAGTAATGGCGACCTTTTATAGCCGGTGTTTACAGGAGCTAAGTTACCCTTACTGTCAATCTTCAGATGTATCTACACCGTATTGCCAAACGGACGTCCAGAGCCCAGAGTAGCCTACTATTGTTCGGATGGTCCCGTTTCTGTTATTTCAGCATTCGTGACATTTTAATTAAAACAAATTCACAACATTTTGATCAGAAATAAGAATTTTATTACAATAAACGAAAATTAACTCAAAATGAACAGTTACCTCAGAGATCACCTAACAGATACCGCTGCACATAGACATAATATGCCGCTGCAGATGTGTACAGAAGTAAAAACCGGAAATGCTTAGTACCCGTTTTCCGGATCGAACGCTGAGCGTTCGGCATAACCCCTATTGACTATATTTCTGCCTGGACTCAAACATGTGGTGAACTGAAATGTTCTAACATAATGAAGTTATGGTTTTCTTTTTCTTTGGATGTGATGATTTGCTGACAATATTGATGTTGTGTATATCTATATAGTTTGGGTTATCTCACAAAAACATAAATACACTTAACTCTACTCTTGGACGAATGGATCCCCTTCATTTAGTATGTGACCAAAACAAGAGTGTTACAATGTCACTTCATGAGGGTCACAGTTTTAAGAAATGCTTTGTTTTTAAAATAAGGAAAATCATGTCAGGAGAGTGAAACATGTAGGACACATTTAAAGCTAATACTTTTTTTAAATTTAAAACTAGTTAAAGCCACTCTAGACTTTGAGCGTGTGAAGTTTCTACAGACACGGAAACGGTCGTGAAATTACGTCACATTCTGCGGCAGCTTTTTTACAAACATAAACTCAACATATGGAGGTTTTAGATTTGTATAACAGGCATAATTCCACAATTTTTCTGTGTTTTATTTAGGGCTGTGCAATATGAACAAAATAATCAGATTGCGATTTTTTTTTTTTTTTTTTTTTATGAATATTGCGATTTTATTTGCGATTTTGGCAATTGTTTTTGCTTTTTCAAACATGCTACATTCTAAATGTATTCAGTGCACAAGAAGTGCATAACAAAACATTTCACAATGAAATAACATTAGTATTTACAGTTTGATAAACAAAACTGTAATATTTAAAACGGTAAACAAAATAAATTAATGTTAACTAACCTAAATTCCAGTCATAAAAATAAAGTTAAATAAATAAAATATTTTTCAGTGCACATTTCACAATGAAAAAACATACTGTGTACAGTAGTATTAACTGCTTGATAAACAAAATAGTCATAAATTGTGTCAGACAACAGACAATTAAGATTAACTAACCTAAACGCCTGTCATAACTATAAATAAAAACTAACAGAATTCAAAACCAAAACCTCTTAAAGGTTTTTTGCAAGGAAAACCAGCATGTCCACCATTTCTGGTTTTAAGCATGAACGGTGACATGTCACCACATTTCCCCCAGTACTAAACACTCTCTCTGAAGGTGAGCTGGTGGCAGGAATACAAAGATACTTTTGTGCAACCCTGCTCATTCTTGGGAAATTTATCTGATGGAGTCTCCACCATTTCAGAGGATCTTCCTCACTGTCAATGGATGGAGAAAGCAGGTAGCTATTTAGCTCAGAGGCTATGGCTTCTTCAAGTTGCAGAGCTGCTGGCATGGCTGATGTCGTTTTAAAGAAGCTTCCTAAGGACTTCCTTGCTTTTTTGCCTGGTGGAGGTAGATCGATGTCAGGATTCTCTCTGCTTGTGCTACTCCCAGATTCAGATGTATCCTTTGACATACAGAGCAGATATAATATTACTGGTAAATATTAAAAAGTCATAAAAAGAGTGTTTATCTTAAGAGATGACAGTTTCATCCAGTTTACATAAATTAACTCACCTTGTGGGAACTCATATCCATATCAGACATGACCCTGGCCTTAATGTTTGGGAGTTTATATCCTCATCAGTGTAGCTGGTTTTGAATCTTGGATCCAAAAATGTTGCTATGTCCAGAAGCTCTTGGGTAGTTTCATCCTCATAATGTTTGTTGATGTAGTTAAGAATTTTTGATTTTATAGTCTTTGTCAGGTCAGTATCTTCATCCTTCACTGCAAGTATCTTGGTGTTCAACAGATGAAGAACTGATTTAACGTAGGATACACTGATGTAGTTTTCACTGGAAAGGGCATCCGTGAACTCCTGAAGTGGACCCAGACAGTGCCTTACTTACAGACTCTAGAACATCTGTGTCTTGCCATTGTGGTACTAGGTGTCTTGTTTTACGGTCAGCTGAAAGGACCTGAGACAATGCCTTCTGTTGCTCCAAAACCCTGTCTATCATTTGTTGTATTGAGCCCCATCTTGTCGGGCATGATGTTATGAGGGCATGTTGGGGAAGCTGAAGTTCTTCCTGGGCTTCGGCTAACATCATCTTTTTTTTCCAACTGTGGGAAAAATGTCCCACAATCTTTTTGCACAAGCCATTGGCTCTGGAAATGCGAGGTTCATCCTTGATTGCATTTTCTAAAAAGAAATAATTGCAAAACATGATGAAACTGTGTAATATTGTAAGTATTGCATGCATTTAAATATAACTATTGGGTAATAATTTACAATAAGGTGCTATCTGTCAACAATTAGTTAAAGGTGCAATGTGTATTATTTCTGAGGATCTATTGACAGAAATGCAATATAAGATACATAACTATGTTTTTTGTTTTCAGTGGTGTATAAAGACCTTACTTAATGAACCGTTATGTTTTTATAACCTTAGAATGAGTCATTTATATCTACATAAGCGCGGGCACCCCCTTAAAGGAAGGTCGACATATTGTGACGTCATCTACCGTAGCCGACAGCGAACACACAGCGCTACAGAGTTTGCTATGTGGGTAGATATGTGCTGCTGGTTACGTCGGCCACTGTAGCTTCTCCTTAGATTTTGAGAAGGGAGGGATAGGCCGTAAGTGGCTTTCTGTTTGCAATTCGTAAATCTTACCACTAGATAGATGCCGCTAAAAATCACACACTGCACCTTTAATGCATTAGCTAAAATGAACTAACAATGAACAATTCTAATACAGCATTTATTAATGTTAATTCATGTTAATTTTAGGATTTACTAATACATTATTAAAATCAAACGTTGTCACTGTTAACATTAGTTAAAGGGATACTCCACTTTTTTTTGGAAATAGGCTCATTTTACAACTCCCCCAGAGTTAAACAGTTGAGTTTTACTGTTTTTGAATCCATTCAGCCGATTTTCTGATATTTAGAAGAATATCAGTAACCAGACAGTTTCTGGTCTCATTGACTTCCATAGTAGGAAAAAAATATACTATGGGAGTCAATGAGACCAGAAACTGTCTGCTTACTGATATTCTTCTAAATATCAGAAAATCGGCTGAATGGCTTCGAAAACGGTAAAACTCAACTGTTTAACTCTGGGGGAGTTGTAAAATGAGCCTATTTCCAAAAAAAGTGGAGTATCCCTTTAATGCACCATGAACTAACATGAATAACTAGTGTGATTTTGTATTTAATGTATTAGTATGCTAAGATTAACATGAACTAACATTAATAAATGCTGTATTAGTTGTTACATACTATTGACACGAACTAACATTAACAATAATTGTTGGAAAGGCCGAGTCATGTGCGCATGCGCTACTTACTTTCAGTCATCATCAGCACAGAGCGGGACTGTAAGAGCGGGACGGCACGAGCGGGACTGTACAAGCAAGACTGTGTGTGCGAAGTGCGTCAATAAATATATGTAAGTTGACTGTTTACCTAGTTTGGTTATCAGTACTTGTTATGGAGCTGTAAAGCCTTGATGTCATACTTTCATAAAGTGATGCATGTATAAGAGAGATGAATCTGTTAATCGCGTGAGGTTAAGGGCTCGTGAATGTGCCGTTATGTTCGTTATTACTTGCAATTTATAATATTGAGATTGTACCCAGTGTTTGATTGTGCATATATATGTGTGATCGTTACATTAGTATTTGAAACTCTTGTAATTTCGAGTTTAAGGACGCGATCTTTATGATTATGTGCCGTTCATTTAAATTACCTCAGATTTGGTTTCGGTTTTGAATGTTATGCCATTTCTGACCACCTGGTGGCGGTGTTGCATATTTTCGTTGCTTGTATTTTGATTTCTTTATTTAATATAGAATCGAACCTGTTAATTCTTTATTTGAAGAATGTAGATTTGGAAGTAATGTTTGTATAATAATACTAGAGACATTTGTTAATATATATCTTTATTTCTTTCTCTTTGTAGACCACGAATACACACAGCTAAATACTTTAAGCAACCTGTGTACTGCTGTTTTGTGCATGGCCAAAACTGCCAACAATAAACCTCCTTTGCATGGAACTGATTGAATCCAGTGTGTTCTGACCGACACCCCATTGAGGAAAGCTAGAAATAACAAATCATCACCTATTACAGTCTAATCCTCCTATCAAACAAATGGTCCTTCGAGCCGGATCTGGCATTCTTTATGGACGAAGAATTGATCAGTATCACTATGCAACCTGAAGAAGCATCTTCACAGATTGTCAGACCCAAACGTCAAGTTCATCTTCCTGTTTACCTTAAAGATTATGATCTTACAACTGTACCTCGTAGAGCAGGCAGCCAGCCGGTATCGCCTCACACAACGCAGCATACACAGTGGCTTGGAGATGCTGCAGTGAACATCCCTTCACCTTCTACCAGAGTAACTAGTCCCATAAGTCAAGATCCATGGGACACAGTGGATGAATGGCCGCCCATAGTTGGGGAAAGGGATCATTTTATCCAAGGAATGGATAACATAGAACTGCAACAACCTAGCGCCAGCTACGCTCCAGTGCAGTCAGTTAATAGTCCTCAGACTTCTCCATATCATCGGCCATGGGAAGCACATCAGTCCACGCCGTTACCAAGTACATCTTTCCCTGCACAGGATAGACTCCTCCCACATCATGGAACGGGATCCTACCCTCCACACTCCATGGTATCTTCATCTTTGCCCCCACCTACCTATGGTAAGCGTTGCCAGACAGACTACACAACAGCGCCACCTCTAAAGCCACATCAGCCCCTTCCTGTTACAATAGGTGACTCTAAAATGTTAGACATTCTGGGAACAATGATGGGTGAACTTCAGATAATGAAAGATCAGATCTTAGCGGCGGCACCTACTAAATCACACATCCAGCCAATCCTGTGTAATGAACGTGCTGGCCATGATTTCCCTTCCTGGCAGCATCCTGAAAACCCAAGTCACCCTCTTTATCAGAGAATAGCTCGTCCTATGCCAGGCCTCCAAGCAGATACTGCTGTCCCTCACTGGCATTCCAGGACATTGTACAAGTCCCCCAGAGAGACTTTAGATTACCCTACACAGGTGCGTTCTCAGTCCCAGCAACCCATAATGCCACAGTTAGTACGCAGAGATCCTTATGCCTCTAACCTGAATCCTGTAAGACAAGAAACCACCTACCGAGGTCCAGTGCCAACCATACCCAACTTTTGCACTAAGGACCCCAGTGAGTTTACTCGTTTAAAGATAGCTCTTGAGAACCTTCTACCATCAGATGCCACAGAACTGTTCCGGTACCAAATCTTGCTGGATCATTTGAAGCTAGACGAAGCTCGTCTGGTGGCAGATTCCTATCTCAATTCCCCATTTCCATACTCTGCTACCATGGCTGCTCTGAATGAAAGGTTTGGCCAGCCTCACAAGTTGGCACTCAAGAAGATTGCCAAAGTGATGGATTCCCCAGATATCCGACGAGGAGATACTGAGGCCTTTGACAAATTCGCTCTGCAGATTAGGGCTTTGGTGGGTATGTTAGAAACTCTTGGAGATGAAGGTGAAGCCGAGCTTCGATGTGGGTCACATGTAGAGAGACTGCTGAGTAAGTTACCTGCTGAAATGAGATCAGGATTCCGAAGACAGATGTACCACCGTCCTGGGTCTGTGTATAACCTTCGTGAATTTTCCGAGTGGCTTCAGTATGAGGCCTGGTGTCAAAGCAGTGAGTCACAGATCAGTTACAAGAGCCAGAGACCAGAACGCTGGAGAGAAACCAAACCCACTGCTCGTTCAGCTACCATCCTTCATGGAGTGGATGACATTGCCACAAAGATACCCTCAGCACCGCCTCAAGTTAGACCAGTTAAAGCGGAGAAACCTAAACTCCCACCTAGAGCTTTCTGCCCTTACTGCGATAACGAGGACCATTATCTTAGTCAATGTCCCACTTTTAAGTCCTTAGATAAACGGCAAATGATTGAATGGATCCAGACCAATCATCGTTGTTGGCGCTGTGGTCGTGCACACCAAGCAGCCCAGTGCACACTCAAGAAGCCTTGTAGCATCTGCAAAGGGAAGCATTTACAAATCTTGCATGAAGTCAACATAAAGAGTCCCAGAGAAGGTTCCTGCCTTGTTAGTTCAACCACTGAGACACTGTACTTGGACAGACCCACTGACTGCAGGCGTGTTCTCCTAAAGGTCATCCGGGTCTTGCTGCACTATGGAGGCAAGACGCTCGACACCTATGCTGTCATGGATGACGGGTCCGAGCGCACTATTCTTCTTCCTGATGCCGCCCATGAGCTCGGTATACAAGGTCAAGCCGAAAACATAGCCTTGCGGACCATCCGCCAAGATGTGCAGACCATCAGTGGTACCATGGTTACCTTCCACATATCTCCTGCCACCCAACCACAGAAGACCTTTAAGATCAATGCAGCATTCACTGCGAAACGTCTTGGTCTGGCCGATTACTCCTATCCTGTCAGTTTGCTGGAGAAGTACAAGCATCTCAAAGATCTTCCCCTGCAGGCCTTTGAAAGAGTGAGTCCTTTACTTCTCATCGGAGCCGATAACACCCATCTAATCACACCAATTGCACCTGTCCGAATTGGTCCACTTGGTGGTCCGGCAGCCATAAAGACAAGGCTAGGATGGACACTGCAGGGACCAGCCAAGATCTTGGAGACCAAGTTGCAGCCACAGCAGTGCCTTTTCCTGTCTCTCACCCCTGCGGAACTAGAACTCAAAAGAGATGTTGAAAGGCTATGGCAACTTGATGTTTTGCCTTTCCGGTGTGAAAAGCAGGTGACAAGGTCCAGGGAGGACCAGGAGGCCATTAACCTCTTAGAGACTAGGACAATTCGTGTGGAGGTGAATGGAATCTTACGCTATGCGACACCCTTGCTGCGCAGAAAGGACTCACCCTCATTTTGTGCTCCGAAAGAGGCTGTGGTTCCAAGTCTCCGGAGTATGGAACGACGACTAACCAAAAATCCAGAGAAAGCAGCCGTGTACAATGCTGAAATTGAGAAGCTAGAACTGAATGGAGCAGTTACCAAACTCTCAGCTGCTGCAAGCACTATGACAGGGGAGACCTGGTATATCCCGCACCACTTAGTCAGTCACAATGATAAGGACCGTATTGTGTTCAATTGCTCTTACCAATATAAAGGACTGAACCTTAATGATTCCTTGATGCCTGGTCCAACTTTGAGCCCTTCTCTGCTAGGTGTTCTACTTCGCTTCAGGGAGCATTGTGTGGCTATCAGCGGTGATATACGTGGAATGTTCCACCAAGTTCTGCTCTTACCTGAAGACAAGCCCCTCTTGCGCTTTCTCTGGCGTGGCATGAGACGGGGCGACCCCCCTGACATCTACGAATGGCAGGTGCTGCCGTTCGGAACCACGTGCAGTCCCTGCTGTGCATCCTTCGCCCTCCAAAGACATGTCTCATCGCACAGCACAGCGGATGAAGATGTGAGACATTCTGTGGAACGCTGTTTTTATGTGGATAACTGTCTACAGAGCTTCCCATCGGCTCAAAAGGCACGGCAGTTACTAGATAAACTTCGTAAGCTGCTAGCGTCCGGAGGGTTTGATATCCGTCAATGGGCCAGCAACGCGCAAGAAGTCGTCAGTCACTTGCCACCGGAGGCCAGATCTCCCAAGCTAGAGCTGTGGCTATCACATAATAAAGAAGACCCACGTGAATCCACCTTGGGACTGAATTGGCACTGTGAGTCGGACCACCTAGGATTCAAGCATAGACCCGTTACTTGCAGTGCTCTGACGATGCGGAACATATATCGTGTGTTAGCAAGTCAGTATGACCCCCTTGGTGTCATTCTTCCTTTCACCACACGAGCCAAGGTGATTGTTCAACAGCTCTGGATTAAGAACAGGAACTGGGATGATCCACAACTTCCCGATGATCTTCAGCAGGCATGGAAGGTGTGGGAAGCTGAGCTTCAGTACTTACCTCTTGTAGTACTCCCTAGGTGCTACCTTCCATCCAGCATGGACAACTCAGAGGTCACTCGGGAAATCCATATCTTCACTGATGCTTCTAAGAAGGCTTATGGGGCAGTCGCTTACCTTCGCACAGAAGATTCATGCGGGAAGGTACACCTTTCATTCCTCATGGCCCGATCACGTGTTGCCCCACGTAAGCAGTGCTCAATTCCTAGACTGGAGCTGTGTGGTGCTCTAGTAGGAGCGCAGTTGGCCAAGCTGGCTGAAAATGAGCTCACCTTGAAGATCCAGAAGGTCACTTTCTGGACAGATTCAACAACTGTCCTCCACTGGTTACATTCCGAATCCTGCCGCTTCAAGGTGTTTGTGGGCACTAGGGTGGCAGAGATTCAAGAATTGACGGACCTTAAAGGGTGGAATTACATTGACTCTGTCAGGAACCCTGCAGATGATCTTACCCGTGGTAAGAGCCTGAAGGACCTTATTGAACACAATCAATGGACCCAAGGGCCAGAATTCCTCCTCCAACCTCAGGGTACTTGGCCAGCACCACCAGTTATGCGCAGCTTAGTGCCTGATGACACTACGGAATTAAAGCGAAGTGCCTTCTGTGGCGTGATTAACTCAGCACCAGTGACAGCAGATGGTAGTAAGTTTAGTAGCTGGAAAGACTTGGTCGAAGCAGTAGCACAGGAGTTGCATGGGGCGGCAGAACAAAGTGGCCCCCCTCAAGTCAGTGCTTACCAGAAGGCAGAACTGACCGCGCTGAGACAGGTCCAGTTGGATAGTTTTCATGAAGACTACCATCTGTTGAAAAATGGTAAGCCTGTTCGTTCTAGCAGCCGCTTACTTTGTCTCTCCCAGAGTTCGACAGAACCAGTGAGGTAATACGGGTTGGAGGACGATTAAGGCGGGTGGAAGGATTAGACCCAAGCACAGTACACCCTATCGTGTTGGATTCCAGTCACCCTAACACTCAACTACTCATAAAGGAATATGATGCTCGCCTTTGCCATCCAGGACCGGAGCGAGTGTTTGCGGAGCTCCGTCGAAATGTGTGGATACTGAAAGGGAGAGAGGCAGTGAGAAAGCACCAGCGAACATGTCTTGAATGCTGTAAATGGAGGTCGAAGCCAGCCTCCCAGAAAATGGTTGATCTCCCTCCACCACGACTTCGGTTGTTCAAGCCTGCTTTTCATTCAACCGGAATTGACTGCTTTGGGCCTCTTCTGGTCAAAATAGGTCGTCGGACGGAGAAGCGGTGGGGACTTTTATTTAAGTGCTTGACCACCCGGGCAGTGCACCTTGAGGTGCTGACATCTATAGATAGTGATGCCTTTCTCATGGCACTACGTCGGTTTATAGGTCGCCATGGGAAACCTGCAGAGCTATATTCGGACCAAGGCACCAACTTTCGAGGTGGTGAGAGAGAGCTTAAAGAAGCCTTCAGTCAGCTCAATGGTGATCTGCAACAGCAGCTAGCGAAGCAACAAATTAGCTTTCATTTCAACCCTCCAGCTGCCCCACACTTTGGAGGGGTGTGGGAACGCGAGATTCGTTCAGTAAAGGCCGCACTTTATACAACCCTGGGCTCAGAATCAGTAACTGAAGAAGTGCTTCGAACTGTCCTCATAGAGATTGAGGCCATCCTCAACTCAAAGCCTCTTGGTTACGTTTCAGCAGACATTGCTGATGCAGATCCGATCACCCCAAACTGTTTTCTAATGGGGCGGCCAGATGGGTCCCTACCCCAAGTCATCTATCCAGTGTCTGAGCTCTTAGGAAGACGGCGATGGAGGCATTCACAAGTATTGTCTGACAGATTCTGGACGGCCTTCATAAAGTATTACTTACCTGACATGCAGGGCAGGGGAAAGTGGCAGAATCCATCAGTAAACATTAAACCCGGGACAGTCGTTATGCTTGTTGACCCTCAGTTACCCCGTTCATTCTGGCAGATCGGAAGAGTATCTAATGTCTTTCCTGGGGCTGATAATCGAGTTCGAACGGTCGAGGTGCAGATTAAGGACAAAGTCTACACAAGACCCATCTCTCGACTGATTGTTCTTCCAGAGATCCGAGATGAAGGGGATGAAAGCCACACTAGTGACTAACGGTAGTCCATATAGTGTCGGCCTTTCAATGGAGCAAATTTGTAGCCAAATTTGGGGGCGGCTGTGTTGGAAAGGCCGAGTCATGTGCGCATGCGCTACTTACTTTCAGTCATCATCAGCACAGAGCGGGACTGTAAGAGCGGGACGGCACGAGCGGGACTGTACAAGCAAGACTGTGTGTGCGAAGTGCGTCAATAAATATATGTAAGTTGACTGTTTACCTAGTTTGGTTATCAGTACTTGTTATGGAGCTGTAAAGCCTTGATGTCATACTTTCATAAAGTGATGCATGTATAAGAGAGATGAATCTGTTAATCGCGTGAGGTTAAGGGCTCGTGAATGTGCCGTTATGTTCGATATTACTTGCAATTTATAATATTGAGATTGTACCCAGTGTTTGATTGTGCATATATATGTGTGATCGTTACATTAGTATTTGAAACTCTTGTAATTTCGAGTTTAAGGACGCGATCTTTATGATTATGTGCCGTTCATTTAAATTACCTCAGATTTGGTTTCGGTTTTGAATGTTATGCCATTTCTGACCACCTGGTGGCGGTGTTGCATATTTTCGTTGCTTGTATTTTGATTTCTTTATTTAATATAGAATCGAACCTGTTAATTCTTTATTTGAAGAATGTAGATTTGGAAGTAATGTTTGTATAATAATACTAGAGACATTTGTTAATATATATCTTTATTTCTTTCTCTTTGTAGACCACAAATACACACAGCTAAATACTTTAAGCAACCTGTGTACTGCTGTTTTGTGCATGGCCAAAACTGCCAACAATAAACCTCCTTTGCATGGAACTGATTGAATCCAGTGTGTTCTGACCGACACCCCATTGAGGAAAGCTAGAAATAACAAATCATCACCTATTACAGTCTAATCCTCCTATCAAACAATAATTAAAGCAGCACCGGGTAACTTTTCAACCTTCATAATATATTTCCAAGTCTCTTGTGATGGTACATCGACTTACAATAGGTTGAATGACACGTCTGCCATAGCCTGACGGGGTCTGTAGTGTTTTTAATCGTACTTTTAAACTTCGGGTTTCGGGTAGTAACCGGCAAACAAAGAGAACTACAAAATTTGACTGCTTTACGGCATATACGTCACTTCACCACCGCCACCCCCACTTCCTTAACATCGGACGTGCGAGCCAAATGTTATAGTCATGGCCGAAGCAGTGTAGTATAGTGTAGTGTGATTAAACAAAATCAATATGATCAGCAATACTAAACAATATGATATGAGTTTATTGCTGCTTTGTTGGTTAGCTGGAGAAAAAATGTGGTGTAATTCAAGAAATTTCCACTAGGGGGAAACCAAAGACTGCAGGCAGTAGCGGACACAAAATAAGTTTTGCGTCACAGCCAATACAGCTTGATGCACAGACAACAAGGAGTTCGTGTCGTCTCATTTATTTATGTCTATTTTCCCCTTTTCCAGGGGTGCAACATTTTGGAGGCCCCAGCGAGGATGGATGGTCCATGGTCCTGCCAATCGATGTAGTGCCAGATGACAACATTCCACCTTGCAACCACAACCATCACGATAAAAGGTCGGCGGTGTGCAGTATAGTCTCACGACTGGACAGGCAGAAGTGCGAGTAATCTGAGGTTCCTTACCCTAACCAGGAGAAGCTGCAAGTTCTTCCTGCCCAAGTAGACATTCTGTTTTACACTGACACTGACCATTTATTCACAACCAACATGGACACGCTAGAGGACTTGAAACTTGAAGTAGTTGGGACACTTTACACTCTGGGTAGTGATCAGTTGATTGCAGTGTGTGACTTTTTACATATTGTTGGTACTGAACATGAGAATGTATTGGGGAAAAGTCGTTCTTTACTAATTGCACACATTGTGAAGTATATAGAAAGAGATGAGGTAGAGGAACTTGAGGACGGAGGTATGTCTCTCCTCCTTAACCTGAAAGACAAAATTGTTGAAATTCAACTACCACAACAGCCTGCAATTCATAATTCTGTGGATCCGCAACAAGTAGCTCAGGTGTCAGAACAGGAAATGCTGCAAAAACAGATTGAAGCACTGCAGTTAGCTTTACAATTATCACTGCAGCAAAAACAAAGTGAAATAAAACATGACGTAAAGACAGTGAATCAAACAAACCAAAACAGTAATCCAATAAGAAATCTCACCCAACCATTTGTGTGGCAAAGAGAGTTTAAAATAGCGGGCCAAATTGGAGAACCAGGACAAAAAGATAAACTTAGTTTCTCTAGCCTGGCTCATCAGATTGAAAATGGAATGAAGAAAAACGTCCCTGAACACGAAATAGTACATGCAGTCATCAAAGCAATCGCGCCTGGCATGCAACTACGCAGTTACTTAGAGGGCAAAGGCAATTTAACGTTACCTACCTTGAGAAGAATCCTTCGCTCGCATTACCAGGAGAAGGGCGCAACCGAACTGTACAAACAACTCATGTCAGAGGCCCAAGACAGCAAAGAAACCCCTCAGAACTTTCTCATTCGTGCATTAGATTTGAGACAGAAAATTCTTTTCGCAGCACAGGAAGCTGAGTCTAGCCTCAAGTACGACCCTATTCTGGTGCAAAATATGTTTCTCCATACAGTTCTTACAGGTCTGCAAAACGATTACATCAGAGGTGACCTCAAGCCATACCTGCAACAAACAGACGTGAGTGATGAACTGTTGTTAGAGAAATTGAATATTGCATGCATGACCGAGGCAGAGAGACAAAGTAAAAAGAAAACTGCAGTTCAACATCGGCCGATGGTGCACTCTGTTGAATACACTGATGTTCCAGCACCTGCAGAGAAGAAAGGGAAAATGTTACTTCAAGAAAAGCAGAGTAAACACAGTCCTGATTTGCTGAATGAACTCAGAGAAATCAAATCAGACATGGCGCTATTAAAGAACCTTAGTGCTGAAGTGTCACAAATCAGAGAGTCGATTCAACTGCCTCAAGCCAGTGCTGCACAGAATTTGTCTTCACCTGGTTTACAAGACGACATACCAGCTAATCAGTTTAAGTATTCATCTCCTCCGTATTGGCCAAAATACAGCCTAGGACAGAGAGGAAGGACCACTCAGTTTCAACAAGGATTTGCTCCTCAACGTCATTTCATGCAGCCAAGGGGTCAACCTAGGAGATGTTTAAACTGCCAACAGAGTGACATCGATACTTATTGTACACACTGTTACAGATGTGGAAGCAGTGAGCATTTTCTGGCAGGCTGCAGAGCAAGAACAACAAACGTACCCAGAGATGATCGTTTAAACGAGGGAGGGTTACTTCCATGGGACAGGAGGTGACCTGCCAGGTGTTAAAGTCCCACCAACAGTGCTCGGGTTGTGGCGTGAAGGGGGATTCCCATACTTTAAGACTGTGTACATCATGCCATAAGTCTCTTTACTGCTCTAAGTTATGTCAGGCTCATCACTGGAGTGAACATAAGAAAGATTGTAAGCAAAATGAACACCAAGATGTGCAAGAATTAAGGGTGAAAACGAGAACAAATTCAAACAAAACATTGAGTGTGGCCACTTTAGTGGGAAAACAGTGTCTCATTGACTGTTATATCCATGGAGTAAAAACAACAGCATTGTGGGACACAGGTTCTCAAGTTTGTATCATTGATGAGTGGTGGAAAAATAAGGTATTACCTGATGTGAAGCTGAGGCTTGTCTCCGAGATAATTGATGCATCTGACACGCTTCAGATAGTTGCGGCCAACGGACAGGGTATCCCTTATGTTGGATGGATAGAAGTCACATTTCGGTTGCCAGGAGAAAACAGTGATAGCAGAGATTCTATCATTCCCATTCTAGTAACAAAGGGAAAACACCTCTCCCATCCTATTATTGGTTACAACGCTATTGAGCTCATAGTGACTAACCACTCGGGGGAAAGCACAGATCCAATATGCAGTGAACCGTTAAAGAGAATAGTGAAAATGACATTCCCGAGATTAGAGACAAGCCAAATTAAAGCTTTTATAGAACTTGTGAGGGCAGAAAAGTCACATGAATATGTGGTGAGGACTCCTAGAGAAAAGGTGTTAATTCCCAAGCGTACCTCTCTGCAGGTTGAGTGCCGAATAAAGATGGACCCACTGAAGGAGGACACCACTTTGATGTTTGAACCCGCTGTTGATCCAAAATGGGCAGAAGGGCTTGAGTTCCAGGAGACACTTGTGCAAGTGAAGGGGGGTGCCCCACCATACATCGTGCTTGACGCTCGGAACCCAACGGATCATGACATTGTCCTGTTTAGTAAAACAGTCATTGGAACAGCACATGGAGTACAAGCTGTTTATCCGCCCATGCCATTTGATCAGTCAAGCCAGCCCATACGTACATCAGTGACTTCCATCCAAACGAGCAGCGTTGGGACTACCAGTGATGTTTGGGACCCCCCGGTGGATTTGAATCATCTGAGTCAGCCTGAAAAAGAAATAGCAAACAAAATGTTACGAGAGGAATGTCTGTCATTCTCCAAATCAGATGATGATATTGGGTGCATAGAGAATCTGACACTGAAAATATCTCTACAAGACACGATTCCTGTTGCACGCTCATACATCTCCGTGCCGAAGCCGCTGTATAGGGAAGTAAAAGATTACCTTCATGACCTGATTGCTCAGGGCTGGATATCTAAGTCAACATCATCTTATGCATCACCTGTAGTCTGCGTTAGGAAAAAGGATGGAAGCCTACGCCTTTGTGTGGATTACAGGGAGTTGAATAAGAAGACCCAACCTGATCGTCAGCCAATTCCCAGAGTGCAAGATATCCTTGACAACCTAGGCGGGAATTCGTGGTTTTCACTATTAGATCAGGCAAAGCATATCATCAAGGGTTTATGGCAAAGGAGAGTAGACCCCTGACCGCATTCATAACTCCATGGGGGTTATATGAGTGGATACGAATTCCCTTTGGCCTGACAAATGCTCCAGCTGCCTTTCAAAGATGTATGGAGGAATGCTTGGAGAGTTTGAGAGACCGGATCTGTGTGCCGTATCTTGATGATATACTAGTCTATAGCAAGTCCTTTGAAGATCATGTACACCATGTGCGGGAGGTACTGCAGCAGCTTAGACGATATGGAATAAAACTGAAACCAAGTAAATGTGGAATGTTCAAAAAGAAATCCGCTATCTTGGAAGGATGGTTTCTGCGGAAGGTAGCAAAGTGGACCCAGCTGATACGGAGGCTGTGCAAGCTTGGAAGGAAAAGAGACCGAGCACCGTTGGGCAGCTGCGAACTGTAATGGGGCTCTTAAGCTACTACCGACAATATATCAAGGATTTCTCAAAGATTGCTGGACCACTATATGACCTACTCAAGGGCACCCCAAAAGAGGAAAAGATGTGCCAAAAATCAAGACTAAGCAGACTGAAAAATAGAGGAGTGCCTTCTAACCAACCAATCGTTTGGAAAGCTGAGCACCAAGAGATTTTGGAGATATTGATTAACCATCTGGTCGAACCACCTATCCTCGGCTTCCCAGACTTTTCGTTGCCCTTTATTCTTCATACGGATGCCTCAAACCAAGGTCGGGGGGCAGTATTATACCAAAAGCAGGATGGCAATCTCCGTGTGATAGCGTATGGCTCCCGGACACTCACAACTGCCGAACGAAACTACCAACTCCATTCGGGTAAATTAGAGTTTCTCGCACTCAAGTGGTCGGTTACTGAGAAATTCAGAGACTACCTATATTATGCACCGACATTCACAGTCTTCAGCGATAATAATCCCCTCACGTATGTGTTATCCAGCGCGAAATTGAATGCAACTGGTTGTAGGTGGGTAGCTGAGCTAGCCGACTTCCATTTTTCAATAAAATATCGCCCTGGTCGAGAGAATGCAGATGCTGATAGTTTATCAAGATTGCCTCTCGACATCGAAGAGATGATGGAACAATATACAGAGGAATTGTCATCAGACTGTATTGCGGCAACTGCTCAAGCAGTGGAAGTACAGGAAGATTCTTCATCATGGGTAGTACCTGATCCTCCATGTCCACCAGATCAGGGTGTCAATAGTTCTATTTCTGGGAATGAGATTCAACAGGCTCAACGAGAGGATCTGCATATTGGACCTGTAATCAAATGTAAACTGACCAGTGTGAGGCCTCGTGGCCACCAAATTAAGTCTCTTACCGCTAAGAGTAGATGTCTTCTTCGGGAGTGGGAGAAGCTCCATGTAGACGAGGATGGGATTCTGAAGCGGAAAACACCTACAAGGAACCAACTGGTCCTACCTGAAAGATACAAGACAGTTGTAATGAAAGAATTGCACAATGAGATGGGCCACCAAGGCATCGACCGTACAACATCCCTAATCAGAGACCGTTTCTTTTGGCCTCATATGCAAAAAGAAATCGAACAGTATGTTGCAAAAAGCTGTCCTTGCTTAAAGCAAAAGAAGCCTTGTAGAGAAACACGGGCCCCTCTCACCAATATCATCACAACACAGCCCTTTGAACTTGTATCTGTAGACTTCCTGCATTTAGATAAATGTAAGGGGGGATATGAATATATATTAGTGGTAGTCGACCATTTTACACGATTTGCGCAGGCATACCCTACAACGTCAAAGTCAGCTAAAACTGTAGCCGATCGCCTGTTCAATGACTATGCCTTGCGATTTGGATTTCCAAAACGAATACACCACGACCAAGGTGGTGAATTCGAAAATCAGCTTTTAGCCCAGCTGACAAAGAATTGCGGTGTCCTTAGTTCCAGAACGACGCCATATCACCCGCAAGGGAATGGTCAGACAGAGCGATTTAACAGGACCTTACTTCAAATGCTCAAAACACTGACGGACAAGCAGAAGACGAACTGGAAGGAATCCTGAATAAACTGATCTTTGCATACAATAGTACTAAATGTGAGGTCACAGGGTTCTCACCTTTCTATCTTCTTTATGGACGACATCCCAGACTGCCAATTGATCTTCTCTTTGGTTTGGAAGAAAGCACTGGTACAGTAAGCCAGCAGGAATATCTGAAGAGATGGAAAGAACAGATGCGGGAAGCATATGAAATATCTAGGGAAAATATGGAAAAGGCAGGAGGACGGAGTAAGAAGTATTATGATAAGAAACTGAGGAGTACAACCTTGTATCCAGGTGACCGCATACTTGTTAGGAATTTGACGCCCAGAGGAGGTACGGGTAAATTGCGTAATCATTGGGAAGAGACCATCCACACTGTTGTGAGGCAAGTCAAGGAAAATCTCCCAATTTATGAAGTCAAGCCTGAGCTGGGAAAGGGGAGGTCTAGAATCCTACACCGTAATCTTTTGCTTCCATGCGATCACTTGCCGATGGAAGGACAATCCAACAAAGATGCTGACCTAGAGAAAAGGTTGACAAAGGACAACAAAAAGAGGAATGACATTGTTGAAACTGATAGAGATGAAGAGGATGAGGATGAATGTTGTCTTTATTACTCACCAAACCAACAGCACGGTGGAGAAGGGTGCGACGAAGATGCTGACGAGTTAGAAAGGGGGGCGAGCAGACTGGCTGAGCAGATCGAGAATATCGCCGAAATCGGAGATCAAGTGGATGTTGTTGGGCTATCGGAGGACGGATGCCCAGGTGAAGAAGGCGGTGATGAGGAACTGATTCAAGCAGAGGATCCCTTTGTAACTGGACAAGAAGGAGAGGAACATGTTGAGAACGCATTATCACCTGAGCAATGCAATGATTCGACAACAGTTGAGAGACATTCTAGACCTCAGAGAGAAAGACGAGTTCCTCGACTGTTCACTTATGATCACCTTGGTACTCCCAATTGCCATAATACAAGTTGTAGTCGTAAAGTTCAGCAGTATCAGAATATGCCTTACCTTGGACACCAAACATTTCCATCATGGCCAAGCCCAGGACCATTTTATAATTCTTACCCATATCTTGCATACGGATATCAGGGATAGACCCTGGCTTAATACAGGCTAAGATGTAGGAAAAGCAGCATAGTCCACATAAAACAAAGTCTACAAAGATTGTCATTACTAAAGCTTAAGTGAATTGCTAGATGTTGGGACAACATCTAATTGTGAGGGGGAGTGTGTAGTATAGTGTAGTGTGATTAAACAAAATCAATATGATCAGCAATACTAAACAATATGATATGAGTTTATTGCTGCTTTGTTGGTTAGCTGGAGAAAAAATGTGTAATTCAAGAAATTTCCACTAGGGGGAAACCAAAGACTGCAGGCAGTAGCGGACACAAAATAAGTTTTGCGTCACAGCCAATACAGCTTGATGCACAGACAACAAGGAGTTCGTGTCGTCTCATTTATTTATGTCTATTTTCCCCTTTTCCAGGGGTGCAACAGCAGCACAGAAAAACAAGAAAGCAAAGGTTTTATCGGAGCAAAGCAAAAGAGAAAGTGATCGCGTTAAAGGCAGAACAAGTATCAAAATTGGGCCAGCGTTTTCTCACTGGCGTGAGCTGAAGGAGGAGGAGGGGTGCCTGACCGATGCGGGCTGTCATGCTTTGATGCGGGCTTTGTACTAGTAAGTATATTGCTTGCATACTAGCTAGGGTGACCTGACCAGACGTCCCGTTTTTCCCGGAACAGTCCCGTATTTCAACTCTAATTTTAGTGTCCCGACTTATTAAATTGAATACGCGCAGGACAGAGAGGGAGAGAAAGAGCGAGAGACCTTGCGTGTGTGTGCTAGAGTACGCATTAATTACACGCGCGCACGACAGAGAGAAGGAGAGCGCGAGAGACCTTGCGTGTGTGTGCTAGAGTAGCCTACGCATTGATACGCACACGCGCGCATTATTGATATAATAATATAGCTTGATATTGACGATATATGGTTATTATCTACCACTCAAACATTGCATTGAAGTATAGATTCAGTAAAACGGTAACCAATAGGCTAGACTAGGCTACTATAATGACGCTGGCTTGTAAACGTGAGCATCGCGATCATTTGTCGTTAGAAAAAAAATAAAATAATATTCATATGACATGCTGAATATGCCACTGTACCTGGGATGAAGACATTTCACACGCGACGCAAGTTAGCAGAACACCTGCATGTGACCTCCTCCTGGCTATCATGGTTGTCAACAAATGCATGTGCTACATTCATGACGGTTTATGACAGTAAGTAGAGGACAATACTGTTTCCCAACTGTAGGGGGGGACCCCGGGAGCAAAAGTTAAAGGGGGGGTGAAATGCTGTTTCATGCATAGTGAGTTTTTTACACTGTTAAAGAGTTGGATTACCATGGTAAACATGGACAAAGTTTCAAAAATGAAGTTGTAAGTTTGATGGAGTATTTCTGTTCCAAAAATACTCCTTCCGGTTTGTCACAAGTTTCGGAAAGTTTTTTTCAAATACGGGACTACGTGACGTCAGAATGGGCGGAATTTCCTTATACGAGTCTTAAGGCACTTCTCCCGGAAGGGCGCGCGCACCTGTAGCCTAGAGCGTACGAGAGCGTCCATCAGACCGCTGTGCTCTGCTGCGTTGCAATCAAAACAATGGCACCAAAAAGTGTGTTTTTGGTAGCCAGGGCAAGACAACACTGCACAAATGTCCAAAGAACCCAGAGTTAAGGGACCTGTGGATGGATTTTGTTTTTCCAGAGCAGCAACGGAGTTGCGCAATTGTGTTCTTGTTTGTTCCCTTCATTTCGGCGGTAGCTGCTAATAGTTTTATAAACAAGGCACAGTTCGACGATTTGCAGATCGCCTAATACTTAAAGATGGAGCAGTCCCAACGATAAAGGTTCACGGAACAGCAGGCGGTGAGTAAAACTGCTTCAAATGTCTGTATGTTGTTAACTATCGGCGTGTAAGTTAAGCACAGCAAGTAAACAACATGATCACGTACAGTTAATGTATCGATGGAGCATGCGATGTATGGTGTGTGTGTGTTTAAATACAGTTGTTTAGCTGGCCACTGTAGGTGTCAGTTTGTTTATTGTAAAACTAAATCATGTCCTCATAAACCACGAGTCTGTCTGTTTACAACACACGCAAAAGCTTCGCGCGCTCCCGTCCACACGGCACGCCTCCACCCGCTCGGGTTTTTCCGGAAAGACTCGGTACAGCCTATTTTTCTTTTATAATAAAACTAAAGACTTTTTGGAGATATGAAGGATGCAATACTACTCTATAGGTACTCAAGATTAACATGAGATTGAGGGAAACTGAGTATTTCACCCCCCCTTTAAATTTTACCTGGTGTTACTTTAATAAATGCTGAAAAACTAAATCGTTCATTGTTAGGTTAGCTAATGTATTTAATTACTACTGTTAACAAATATCACCTTATTGTATAGTTTTCCCAACTATTGTCAAGTTAAAAATACTAAAGTACATAACATTTATAATACATTTTTATATTAAACATCTTTGCACAATTTGTTTCTTAATAAAAAATATGCCCTACAAAGTGTCCTAATATTCTAAATATGTAAAGTATAAATATATAAGGTACAATAAACTCTAACTTACCAATTGCCAAATGCAGCCTGTGTCCGAAGCACTGCAATCGTGTCCAGTTGTTCAAAGTGACAGCCTTCACTATATTAGATCCATTGTCTGTGGTGATAGACACTTGTTGATCTTCACAAAGTCCCCATGATGCTAAAGCTTCTTTTAAACCGTGAGAGATATTTCCTCCAGTGTGATTTTCTGGAAAGTATGCTGTTTGCAAGCATCGACTTTTTATTAGAATTTCACCTTTTTAAGCTCGTATTCAACGCCCGCCTTACATTTCTCATACATTTCGGGAATAGCAACCGTGTGAAATGAGTGCGAGACGGCAGCTGGTATCTTTTGTCCAGTGTTTGAATTAGTCTTCGGAAGCCGTCTTTACTGACGATGTACGCAGGCACCATGTCTTTGCATATTTGATTTGTGATTTGCGTCTGTGATTTCTCGGTGCCGTTTTGATCCTTTCTCATAAGGCGTGACGCTTGCAAATGCTTGAACGATGGATACTTGTTCAGTTGGCTGGCTTTGCGGTGTGCTTTTGTCAGTTTCGCTGGACTTTATCGACATGCATTGATCATAGAGCTTTTTATGGCGCTGTTTTAAGTGTTGAAACAGGTTTGTAGTATTGCCCCGTTTCGTCACAATAATCGTTTCACAGGTCTTGCAAATTACCTTGCTCTGTGACACATCCTCTCTCCTGAATCCAAAATACTCCCAAACGATTGCTGTTGAATTTCTCTTTGGCACCAAATCATTTTTATTCTGACCCACATCCATATTTTACATTCTTTTCTCCCGCTCGCCTAACGTTATTCTGTTCTCCCGCTCAGCTCAGTCGTAATTTGAGCGGTGCGCTGAGTGGGCTCTGATTGGTTAACATCTTGCGCTCAAGAATGTAAATATAAATAAATAAAATCGCAGCCTTATGCGGTTTAGAAATCGCATGTGCTCAAATCGTGATTGTTTTGCGATTAATTGCACAGCCCTAGTTTTATTGATGCCTCTAAAGCCTTTGATAGGGTAAATCATGAGAAGCTATTCTGCAAATTGTACAACAGAGGGGCTCCCAAATATCTAGTGAGAATCTTGGCCTTTTGGTATGCTCATCAGTCAATGTATGTGAAGTGGGGTAACTCTATGTCTGCCTCATTTAATATAAGTAATGGAGTTAGGCAGGGAAGCATTTTGTCTCCTTTTCTGTTTAATATTTATATGGATGACCTATCAAAGCTGTTAAACAGCTGTGGAACAGGCTGTAGGGTTGGGGACACCATCATCAACCACCTAATGTACGCGGATGACTTGGTTATTCTCTGTCCATATAGTGCTGGTCTTCAACAGCTACTAAGGGTCTGTTCCCAATACGGCTTGGACTTTGATATTACGTTCAACTCTAAGAAGAGTAATATAATGATTGCTAGAAGCAGGGAGGACAGTAATCTCTCATTTCCTGCTTTTTATCTGTCTGGTACTCTATTTAAAGTGTGTGATGAGGTCAAGTACTTAGGACACTATATAACTGATGACCTGTCTGATGATAGGGACATTCATAGACAGTATTGTATGTTGTATGCACAAGCTAATATGCTGAATCGCAAATTTAGTATGTGTTCACTCTCTGTGAAGACTACACTTTTTAAAGCTTTTTGTACTCCGATGTAGCTGCCCACTTGTGGCGGCGCTATAAAAAAAGCAGTATGCTGAAACTCAAGGTGGCATATAATGATGTTCACGTGTCCTGCTGTACTCAGGAATCTCATGTACAGATGTATGTGTAGACTAGCAGAGTAGCATAACAGTATCATCGCAACACTAGTGAACCCTGCATTGAGTGCAGTTAGGTTTGTGGAATCACTGGCGCTTTAGTCTTTATACCAATAATTGAACACTTCCTCTTGTGTATTGTGGAATTTTGACTGTAGTCATTTTTTACAATTTTTTTTATCTTTTTTCTATTTTTGTACTTTATCTTGTACTTTATCTTGAAACTTGACGGCCCAGAAAGTCATTGAAGAAAATGTTTAAGTATTCCATGTGCCTACAATGGCTCCACTATAAGTTTATCAAGCGACGAGAATACTTTTTGTGCGGAAAAAACAAACAAAAATAACGACTTTATTCGACTATTCCATTGCTTCCTTGTGGGCCTGAGACGAGAGTTCAAGAGATTTCCACGACGCATGCGCGAGAACGGAGGCTCTTCTTCTACTACACAGCGCGCGTCTTACAAGCAGAGGAAGACGCGCGCTGTACATGGTTGTAGAAGAAGAACGTCAGTTCTCGCGCATGCTTCCTGGAAATCTCTTGAACTCTCGTCTCAGGCCCACAAGGAAGCAATGGAATAGTCTAATAAAGTCGTTATATTTTTGTTTTGTTTTTTCGCACAAAGTATTCTCGTCGCTTGATAAACTTATAGTTGAGCCACTGTAGGCACATGGAATACTTAAACATTTTCTTCAATGACTTTCTGGGCCGTCAAGTTTCAATTGTGAGGGAGCCTATGTAGCAGTGACCCAGCTCTCAGATTTAATAAAAAATATCTTAATTTGTGTTCCGAAGATGAACGAAGGTCTTACGGGGTTGGTACAGCATGGGGGTGAGTAATTAATGACTTCATTTTCATTTTTGGGTGAACTAACCCTTTAATAATTGAAACGTTTTTAGTCAAATAAATATTGATCTCAAATTTGGTGTCAAAATATGACAGTATTGTCTATTTTAATGTTCATATCTTGTTAGATAATTGTCATTGATCAAATATATTTAATAGTTCTTGTTAAAGAAACATGGGATTTGTGCCTTTAATGTTTTAAAAGTAATAATTGGAAGATAATTTACCTCATTCATTGAAAGTTTCAAGGACATATAATCAATTTATTAAAAGGCATCAGATTATCATATTTTATAACAGTTCTCTACTTTCTACCATTACATCAGGGCTCATTTTCATGTCCTTTCACTTTATATTTCTCTCTTTGAATTATTTTGATGTACTGAAAATTAAATAAATAAATAAAATTCTGTCATTTCAGACCTGATGGAAGAGACCGAGGAGAGTGAAGAACTGAGTGAAGTGAAGGAGGAGAGAGAAGAACTGAGAGAAGTGAAGGAGGAGAGAGAAGAACTGAGTGAAGTGAAGGAGGAGAGAGAAGAACTGAGAGAAGTGAAGGAAGAGAGAGAAGAACTGAGTGAAGTGAAGGAGGAAAATCATGTCAAACCTGGAGAAAAACCTTTGAGTCGCTCAAAGACTAAAAATACATTTTTAAAGAAAAGAAGAGACAAGAAATCTTTCACCTGCACTCAATGTGGAAAGAGTTTCACAACCAAACGAAATCTTGATGTTCACATAAGAGTTCACACCGGAGAAAAGCCGTTCACATGTGATCAATGTGGGAAGAGTTTCAGTCAATCTTCACACCTTAATGATCACATGAGGATCCACACCGGAGAAAAGCCGTTCACATGTGATCAATGCGGGAAGAGCTTCATTCAATCTTCACATCTTATTTATCACATGAGGATCCACCTTGGAGAAAAGCCATTCACATGTGATCAGTGCGGGAAGAGTTTCACAATCAAACAAAGTCTTGAGATTCACATGCGAGTTCACACCGGATGGAAGCCGTTCACATGTGATCAATGCGGGAAGAGCTTCAGTCAATCTTCACACCTTAATGATCACATGAGGATCCACACTGGAGAGAAGCCGTTCACATGTGATAAGTGTGGGAAGAGTTTCACACAAATAACAAGTCGTAATCAACACGTGAAAATCCACACTGGAGAGAAGCCGTTCACATGTGATCAGTGCGGCAAAATATTTCTTTGTGCATCACACCTGAAGAAACACCTGAGAGTTCATACAAAAGAGAAACCACATTCATGTTCTGTGTGTGGAAAGAGTTTTTCACATCTGCAAAATTTACATACACATCAGAAAATACACACTGGTGTGAGAGAGTACATGTGCTTTGAGTGTGAAAAGACTTTTATTACAGGGAGAGATTTAAAACTACACCAGAGAATTCACACTGGAGAAAAACCTTACAAGTGTTCACACTGTGACAAGAGATTCAGTCAGACAGCAAATCTGAAAACACATGAGAGGATTCACACTGGAGAAAAACCTTACAAGTGTTCACAATGTGACAAGAGATTCAGTCAGACATCACATCTGAAAACACATGAGAGGATCCACACTGGAGAAAAACCGTACAAGTGTTCACACTGTGACAAGAGATTCAGTGATTCATCATCTCTGAAAACACATGAGAGGATCCACAGCAGAGAGAAGCCGCACACGTGTGATCAGTGCGGAGAGAGTTTCTCTATTAAAAGTAACCTGAATCGACATATGAAGATCCACTCAGTGGAGAAACCACTTTAAGTAGTTCATTTTTATGTGCTGAGAAACAAAGTCTCTTCTGTGTAAGTTAGCCACACATCACTCTATAGCCAAATCCCTCCTCTCCACCTATAGCCGTTTGTGGTGAACACAGGACACTTTGTTTAATGATTGATATCCATTAACTCGTGTTCAACCAACAGGAATGTGTAATTTGTCAGTTCAGATCATTGCAAAATAAAATAAATTCTCTCTCTGACAGTAGGTGGCGCTCATGTAAAGCAGAAATACCGCACTATACAGGGCTCTAGACTGAGAGTAAATGGTCACATCACGCAACAACATTATTACACGCTGGGAGATCCATTTGAAAAAGCATTTTAAAGAGTTAGTTCACCCAAAAAGGAAAATTAGCGCATGATTTACTCACCCGCAACTCATTCCTAGGTGTGTATGACATTCTTCTTTCGAAGTTATATTAAAAAAGTGTCCTGGCTCTTTATAATGCGCCTATAATGGCAGTGAATTGCTGTTTCTGTTTTGAAGTAGTAATAAATATTGGAGATCAAATGATTATGAATTCTTCTGATAAATCTTCTTCTGCTAAATTGTTTATATTAAAGACTATCTGCATGCTTTGAATGTAACGGATGGAAATGGCCCAGAAATAAGATATGTTAATGTAACAGACAAGGTTGAGATTTTTATGGATGATTTTATAGTTGAACATAGGGCTGTGAATCTTTGGATAGGCAGCGAATCGATTCGATTCACGATTCATAGGTTTTCGATTCGATTCAAGAACGATTTTTGCAAATTCAGAAAGATTCGATTCGATGCGATTCACTAAATTAATATAATACGATTCGATTCTTCATTTTTTATATGCATTCATGGGATTATTTAAATGTTTCCCCCAATGGGTCTTAGTCAGGGTGTGAATTATACAGCGGCCTTCGGGGGTCAGAGAGTGGGGGGAAAAAAGAAAAAAAAACTACATTTTGTCTATTGTTAACGTTAGTTCATGTTAGTTTTTATTTAATCTATGATTATAAAAAATATTTCCAAAGCCTATAAATGAGCATTTGTAGAAATGTAAACCAAGATTTAAAAAGGCTTTAAAAGTATTGTTAGTTCATCATGCTAAATTTTGTAGGATAGTGTTAATGGATACAACCTTAAAGTGTTCCTGGTACTGTACATTAAACATCCTTCCATTGTGAGACTAAGAATACCATGAACTTTCCCAACTAAACCTTAACTAACTTTTCCTCATGGAATAGCTACTCTTTGTTCTCTTTATACTGGACATTTTCCTTGTGATTCTGAAAGAAAACGCGCCGGGTGTCTAACGTTACATGTGCTATATTAACGATTACGAATGCAACTTTAATGCGCATCTGATTGATGGATTAACCATGCGCTCTTATTTCAGTGTAATTAATGTTGTAGTTATTTCATCAGTTTTCTGCGTACATTCAGTTTAACGACATTAAGTTACATTTCATTCATTCATGATTAATCGTCCCTTACGAAAATTAACCATGGTTTTACTACAGTAAAACTGTAGTTAACTATGACTGTAGTAACCGCGGTATTTTGGTGCGAACCATGGTTTTTAAAAACCATGGTTTTGATACCATGGTTTTACTACAGTTATATTGTAGTAATACTACAGTAAAACCATAGTAACCATGACTGTAGTAATTGGTATTTTTAAAAACCATGGTTTTAATACCATGGTTTTACTACAGTTATATTGTAGTAATACTATTGTAAAACTGCAGTTTTACTAAATGATCTTGAATTACATTTAAGCCATTTAATTACAACAAACATCTACAAAATAACAACAACAAGAAGTTATCATTCTATGATACAGACTTTATTACAAAAATGACAATTTGAAAGAAAATATAAACTTGCATTTGTTCTCACATGTGACATAAAACAATAATTTGACTACAAAGTTATACAAAATTATTGGTAATAAAGTGGTGCTGCGCAATGGTTAAATTCAGTTGCTAATTTACAAATAAAAAAAATAGCAATTTGTTCCACTGTAATAATGATTTATATACAAAAATAACATATTGTACAAATAAACATGACTTGGAGCACCTTTAAATACACAGCATCTACCTCCTCTAAAATGTCTAAACTGTGAACAGGTGTCCAACACAAGCATGTTTGCAATTTATACTGTACATACATTAACAGGATTACAACAATATTACTTGACAAGAACAATAAATACTATAAATTCAGAAGAAATTAGCAGTTCTTTTAAGAATGTTTTAAAAGATATCCACTCACAAGAGATGAAGACATGGAGTCTCCTCCACACTTTAAATTCTAGGTGAAAGTTTTTGTTGAAAAACATGTGCCGCATCCATGCCAGTTTTGTCAGTATGAAGTCTGTCATATGGCCAGTAGGTTACAGTCAGCTTTGGTTCGGTTCTCTCTCGACCTTCAGCCCAAATGGACGCAGGAGCTAAAATGAGAAGAATACACACCACATTAACACAAAAGCTGGAATACTCAACTGCTATTGGTCAGTTGCACTATCAAGTAGCCATGTAATAATGTCCATTCAGCCAGTGTTTTCATAAATAACCCATACATTATTAGGGCTCCAAAGGCCAAGCAGAAAGAATGTGCATTATATGATCAGCTGAGTGTATTCTCCTTTACTTATACTCTGAAAGGTTAAACAAAACAAAAAGTACTAGTACTAGAGTAAGTCTCATATATACATCATTTCACAAAAGAGAAAATGGGTTGGAATAAAGGACAAAAGAGATGGAGAAAGTATTGGTTTGAGTAGAGACATCTGTAACTAACAAAGGGATAGAGCTCTAGACACTCCATTCAATCTGAAATGCATAATAATTAAGAATTGAGAAATACCAAGACAGATAATCAAGAAAGGGGTTTTCTCACACAAAGCTATTGTATTGTGTCAACCTGGAAAACATGAGTCATGTGGATGAGTCATTCCTTTTACATTTTAAAAAAAGAGTTGCCTCTGTTAAATTTCACTACATGGAAAGAACAGATCAGAACATTCTTCCAAAGTTCTCGTTTTGTGTTCCACATCAGTCATAAAGGTCTGAACGTGAGAATAGATGACGACAGATATAAAATATTTTTTGGTAAGTTATTTATGCCTTTAATGTTTACCATATTTAATTTGGAGAGTTATACTGACATTTTTTAGACTAAAATTAATTGTTTTGTAAATGTACTTACCATTAATACACATGAATTGCCAATAGAACTCACTTTCTTCCAGTTCAAGAATTTTTTTGGCACGCTGGGGACAAAAACAAACAAACAAAAAACATAAAGACAAAAAATTTAGTTAAACAGCACATACCATATAATCATTATATGTTTATTAATGGTATTTCACTACAACTTCACTATTTACCTGGCAGACAGCTGATGGTTTCACACTCTCTCTTGTCTGTATTAAAGAAGATGAAAATTAAACATTACATTTAATGGCTTTGGACAACTTGTGACAGGCAAACATGTAATTTCTAAGATCTGTGCATGGGATGGACAATTCTGTGTGGATGTCGAAATATATTAATAATACGGAACAAAATTTTAGATTCAATTCAATTTGTTTTGGTTATAGATCTGCCAGGTTCACACCAGCCAATCACAGCGCACTCCCTCTCCCACTTCGGTTCACCTTCGGAACACAAATGAAGATATTTTGGTAAACACTTTGTTTACTAATGATTGATAGCGTGCAGTTATTATAGTTAATTCATCATTTATAAAGAATTAATAGACATAAAGCATTAACAGTTTATAAATACAGCTATAAATGCTTTATTCTTGATTTAAAAGCATATCTATAATGTGTTTACTAATTGTATTTTCATACTTTATTAATGATCAATTTATCATTTCTAAATGAAGTATTGCATTATTTACAAACCAGTTATTTAAGAGTTGTCAGTGATTCATAAGATCACGTAGAAAGTGTGAGTAAATGGACTGAATTCAGGTAGTTATAAAGCATTTAGTAGTGGCCAGTTAAAGGATAATTCCGGTATTTAGCACTTTGAGTCTATTTTCTAGTGTGTTTTGGATGAACTAGAGTGGTGGACACAGAAATCTTGACGATGGGTCCTGTCTCGACTTTTTGACACTTTTAGAATCGCCTCTGAGCGCTTCAGAGTGGCTGTCTATGGGCATGCACAAACATGTCCTTTAAAACAACCCTTAACGTTCGTTTTCAAAACTGTGACTCTCACCGAGTGGTTAGTGGTGTTCGCTGATGATTAAAAACAAATATATCGCCGCAATGTATGCTTTCAATCCCTGTTATTTACTATAGTGGAACTATATTTTCAGATACCTCACAACCGCGTATAAACTTCCGCTGGATATTTGAGTCTGAAGCGTTAGCACACTCCCGACCACTAGATTATGTCGTGGCAAATTCGTGGTCCCTGTTTCAAATCTTCAAAGTCTGGATCAGGTCTCAGAAAAACTTTCAGAGTCGAGGTTTCAGGTCTCAGAAGAAATTCTTTATTGAGCAGTTCAATAAAGTGAGATGTAGGCCAGTCATCTGAATCTTACAGTGGTCAGTATTCATGTCTTATACCTTTTTCTTATCTATTTGTGTCCAATTAATACTCGTACAGTTATCTTTTCTTTGTTGCTCCTCCCTGCCATCTCGCCACAATTATGTTCTACATCACGCTGACTCAGTTTTTAACCGTGGCCAAATGTCAACTTATATGTTTTTTAAAAAATACATTACATACATGTTTTTTCAGGTACTTTTCCACTCAGCCTCTCCCTATGGACTTTGTCTTTTATTTACAGATAACATTTTCAAGGTGTTTTCCATATGTTTTCTAGCCCACTGCTCACTCTGGGCCTTCTCACCTTTAATACACATACTAGTCATTTCATGAAGTCTCATGCTTAGATCAACAGATTTCTACAACACAACCCCCCTTTGGGACTTCCCTTAGTCCCACCTCCAGCACCCAGAATGCATCTTCATGAACCTGTCTCTCTCTATTTCCAAATATGGTCAATATAGACCATCCATCTTTATCAAACTGACCTGCATCACGAAGGTGCACTCTGGAGGAATGACAGGACCAAACATCTCCATCCCCTTTGTCTGGAATGGAGTAAAAGATCCCATCTTCCTTTTACTATGACTCTCTAAGGGGTGCGCTATTGGCCATGTTTTTAATTCATCAAACATTACACCACATTGTATTCTTTTGTAGAATCTTTGATCTGTCCCACGGTGCCAGAGGAACTGCACAGGCGCTTCCGGTGGCCTGGAGTGCTATCTGGGTTGCTCCATCGTTGCCAGAGGTGCTCTAGGCTATGCCTATAGCGCTATCTGGTGCTGGAGCAGACAGCGGGTTTTTAGACCACCAGTTGAGTCTACTCTTGTCTTCTTTAACAATTGATGACCGCGCTTGTAAATAATTCCTCTTTTGTCATTTCCGTACTATATACAAGTTCCAATGGCTTAATGCATGTAACTATCAGACTTCCACTTTCTCATAAAAATGCATAAGGTATTCAAAAATATAAGAGTTTAATAAAGTGAATAAAGTGAAGAAAAATAAAAACATTCTTATCATTCCCTTTAATCTTGTTGCATTACCTCGTAGCACGGGCAATGACCTGCTTCTGACCCTCTATCGTCCCCTTTCATTCACATATCAAAATTTGTGACATTTAGTGTGATTATAAGTAAAATGATTCAATCTGATTGTATAAGCAATTTAATCAAAAACAAATCATACGAATAAACATATTCAAACAAATCTGTATGAGTAAATATATTCAGAGTAAGGGTCCTTATGTAAAAATCAAAGAAATAAGTAAAATCCCTCTAACTAACTCCCTACACTACCCAAGTACTATAAGTCTAACTAATTTTTTCCCCAAACAAAAATACAGAGTGGGGCTATCTCCCTTTCTTATCAAAAACAGAGTAAAAAGATTAGATTTGAAAGTAATAAGGTACCCTTACTCCTTACTTTTTCCATCCCACTTCTTCACAGAAACTCGTCCAACTCGTCCAAGCCTGGACCAATTGGGTATACCCCTCCAGAGGTGGCACATCCAATGTCAATGCCAGTTGGTCTTAGTGACACATTGATCATTTGCTTTGCTGCAGCACTAGCCAGCATGGATCTGAGAAAAGGCACAACACAACAGAACAACAAAAAGAAAACACCAGCTGATACTGCTAATATTATTCCCACCTGGATGAGCCATTCTTTCCAAGAACCAAATATGGAATCAAGCCAGTGTCCAAAACTCCTATCCCTCCCAGCATTTGTGGCCATTTCATGTCTCAGTTCCTTAATCTTCTTCATGGCTCTAGTGAAAGATCCATCTGGGGCTGTATTGTTAGGGATAAAGGTGCAACAGTCAGACCCAAACATTTCACAAACTCCGCCTTTCTCTGCCAAAAGCCAGTTCAAGGCAATTCTATTTTGCCAGGTCATTTTGCTCGTAGCTTTTAGTTGTTGACCCAAAGCCTCTAGTGCCTCATCTGTGTGATTGATGAATCTCTGCTGATTATAATATATGTAGTTTATCCATTCAGTGTTTTTGTTCACAGGTATTCATAGGACTATTGATTCCAAGCCTGACAATACTTCACTTCTAGCCTTAAATTCATGTGGTACCCCACGTGGTTGCCCAATTGAGTCAAGGTACACTCAAAAAAATGATTCTTGCCACTAATTGAATTTAAGCAAACAATTTAAATAGAATATATTTAAAAATGTATGAAATAACCATTATTGTTGCGAATTACTCTTACACAACACGAATGTAATGGATCCAAGTCCAAACTGATCAAATTGCATACACTATACTTGATTTATTGACGTAAGGGGCAAATGCAGATGTAGCGCATGCGCACTAGAGTAAAAAAAAAAAAAAAAAAAAAACACTGTGAAGGCGGCAAGTTGTTGGAGGCGTCAGCGATTTGAGTGAACACTGAACAGATGTGCAATATTCTACAAGGTAAGATATTTTCTATATTTATTAATGATTTACACTTCAACATCAACTCTTTTTTATAACTTAATCGATCTGATTTAATTAATATCTTAGTTTCGTCGTGACTGCACTTCAGACGAATGAACTGTTTTGGCCTTTCCAGTTAACGTTATGTAAACTGATCTTTTTTTAAAGATTTATTGTCGACTGACTATGTGCATCATTTTTCCATTTAGGCAGAATAACTTCGCGTATGGTTTTTGATAACTGCTCCGTGATCTCGACAAAACGTTGCAAACACAGTCAATCGAAGGTTAGTTAACGTTAGGCCTATGAAGGTTATATACAGGTAAAATTGTATAGGATTTCTCGTTAAAACAAATATCTTAAAACATTTTTAATTACAACTTGTCATCTCGACGTAGGCCTAACGTTACATTTTACTTTTCTTGAAAAATCCTATAAAAACATAACGTTACTTGTTTGACCTGAAAGTTATCTACATGCAAAGGTTTATAGGATTCCATTAAGTGGAACATATGCTTTCTTTTTCCATGCTGAGTTGTAATTTCATTACAAAAAAATGTCTTTGCTATTTCAGAGTTCTCATCGATGTGACATTATTCCACCATTTCCAGCTCCTGTTTGGCACAATCACTCAATTACAGTATGTGTATTTTCTTCTTTTGTAATCAATTTAAACTTGACTTGTTTTCATTTCTTTGCAAAAGTGTGATGTCTGTTGTTTTCTCTCTCTTTTTGAAATACAGATAACTTATATGACTCTTGGGAATGTGGCACAGAATTATCCAGTAGGTATGAGTTATTGAAACATTCTAAGCTTAAACAGGGACATTTTGGGACAAGAATAAATTGTTAATTACTATAAATTTCTCCACAGATTTCATTTCCTTTTTTTTTGTTTTTTTTTTTTTGTTGCAGAATTCATAAACTGTGCCATTTCTGTTAAAGTTCTTGGCGCAGCTGGACAGATACACTATTGATCTGCACAAGGTTTTCAGCAGCAAAGGTGGTGCTTCTGTACAGAAGATATCACACATAATGGCAATTACAGACAAGGTGTGGTAAACTGCATAATATAATTTTGTATAACTAATTGCAAATATTGTATATATAAAATATATATAATCACATATAAAATATACTATAATCAGTGTTTTTTATATTGTCATAATTTAGTGCGATGACATACACATCTGTGTGTACCAACACTCAGGAAATTAACAACACTCGTCAAATAAATTGAGGTTTGTATATGTACTTTTTTTAATGACCTAAACATATTGCCAGTCTGTATGTTACCAATATTTCAGTGAAACACTTCAGTGTTAATTATTGAGAGAGAAAAAAATGTTTTAATTATTTGTTTGTTTTTTGTTTTGACTGCAATCCTTAATAGGCTGAGAGAAGAATTTCGGAGACCATTCTGGGGCTTTTTGAGATCCGTTAAGAAGGTGCTGGTGCTAAGGACAAGCCAGAGGATGTTGGAGTAGTGATAGAGGGTGTAGAGACTGATTCCTTTGGATTGGTAATGCTGTTCGGACTGATCTACGCTCTCAATTCCACCACCAAAACTAAGATTGGACATTCTTGGCTGGACAACTTTTTTCTGTGTGCAGCATACTCCATATCTTGATCAGTGAGTTGGACAATTACTTCTGGCCTAAATTTTTAAATGTGTTATATGTAAAAAAAAAAAAAAAAAAAAAAAGTAGGAAGAAGATGGGTACCAATTACATTCGTGTTTCATTTTTTTTTTTATTCTCTAACCAAATGTCCTGAATGTTTATTTGTTCTACAAATATTTAGGAAGATGGGTACTAATTACATTAGTGTTTTAAAGGAACACGCCAACTTTTTTTGGGGGACTTTAGCTTATTCACTGTATCCCCTAGAGTTAGATAAGTCAATACATACCCTTTTCATCTCCGTTCGTGCTGTAACTCTTTCTGACGCACACAGCTCTAGCCTAGCTTAGCACAAAGACTGGAAGTAAACGGCTCCGGCTAGCATACTGCTACCAAAAAGTGACAAAATAACGGCAACATTTTTCTATTTACATGTTGTGATTGTCACAGTGTGTACAAATAACAAGGTCATATGAGACACAGACATCTTTTAACCGTATACATACTAGTGCTGTAGCGGCGCGTCGACGCTTCGACGTCAAAATTACGTCAACGCATTGCATTGCAGAATTGCAGAATGGAGGACGAAGACCACTAGAAGTGCCGGTCTTGCGCACCCAACGCGTAATTTTTGCCGTGCGCTCGTGCGGACGCGTCGAGTATAAACAAGGCTTTGCTCCGTGTCAGCGCGCGCTCTGATCGGTAAAGGGGAACAGACCTCTCCCGAATCATCTCCAGCAGGAGCAGAAGCACCACTAACTCCGCCTCCGTTTCCCTCGGAAGCTGATATTAGTATTTAAACATTCTCTATGATAAAAAATGTTTGTACAAAATATTTTAATAACACGGTTTTGGCGGTTATAGAGTTCTAATGACGGTGTTCAAATACATAACATTAGACTAACGTTAGTCAGCTTATACAGTATCATGATTCAGTACGCTAGTTCGTATTTATTTATTTGAGATACATTATGGTTTTTTATTAATCGAGCAGCAGAAAAATAATCTTTATAATCGTCCAATTAGTCGTTAGATTAGTCGACTAATCGATAAAATAATCGCCCAACTAATCGTTTTGTTAATAATCGTTTACCCCAGCCCTAATACATACTGGGAACTATATTCTCAGTAGGCGAAGCACTGCTACTTGGGCGGAGTGATTTGCTCCCAGCACCTGAGAAGCCCCGTGGTTAGGAGCAGAGAGTAACTGGCGGAGTGATTAGCGCAACACTCTGAGCAAACTCTCTCTCTGCGTTATTTTGTCACTTACTGGGAGCAGTATGCTAGCTGGAGCCATTTACTTCCAGCCTTTGTGCTAAGCTAGGCTAGCGGTGTGTGTGTCAGACAGAGTTACGTGACGCACGGAGATGAAAAGGGTATGTGTGAACTTATCTAACTCTGGGGGATACGGTGAATAAGCTAAAGTCACAAAAAGTTGTCGTGTTCCTTTATTTTCCAGATCAGAAGAAAGCAGACATTGATTACTGTACTATGCAGTGATATTAAAATGTTTATCTTGAAAATGTGAAAAGAATATTTGATGTTGAAATGTGGATCCCTGTTACTCGGCTGTAAAGTGTAACATAAGTAATAAACACAGAAAGTACAGTTTGGGAGGATGCATAAAACTAAACACTTGCATTAATTTGTAAAGTGCTGTATTATGTATGTCCAGCTTGGATTTTTTTGTTTCTTTTGTCAGACTGAATGTTTCTTTTGACTTATGGAGCAATTGCACACAATAAATGTTTGAAAATGTAACATGTTTTTGTCTTTGACTGTTTATTCAATAGAATTAAGGTAATGTAAGATAGTTATGTAAAGCAAGTAACAACAATTTATTTGAAATGAGTAAAGTTTATTTAATACACAATCTTAAATCACAGATGATCAGTTCACATAATGATTATTTAATTCATTCACGTCAACTGAACATGACGCTGAAGCCTAAATAAAATGTTAACTTTTACGTTGGATTTATGTGATTAAATTGGATGGAAAATTGACACGTAATTGAAATACATAAGTTTTAACTTTTGGGGTTAAATATTTTTTTGAGTGTATACACTAGGGTCTCTTTCATATGCTCTTTTCACTCTGATACTTGTTTTGCTTAGATCAATGGTCTTTTGCTCATTTGGGTCCCAGCTCACTATTCCCACTTCCTGAGCCAGTCTCACTCTAGCACATAGTCCCTTCCAGTCTGTTAGGGTTGATCTTAACTGTCTTCCTCCACATATCCAAAAATAATCAGCAATAGCCTCAGTCTGATTCACCAAAGGTCCTATTAGTGGGAAACTTAAAGTGGCACTTTCAAAATTATCCTGGATTTGCACTACTGTCATGTTGTTGTTCACTGTGGCTGTGGCATAAGTTGAGGCTACTGATTTGTGCACACCCTGACCTGAGTAGTACATTTCATAATCCAGATGCCAAATTATGGCACACTTGCCTTTAAATTTTCCCACATCATTGTCCCCCACAAGTTGACTGAAACATTCATACTCCAATGATCTATCTATTACATAGTTTTCAGGGATTTCTCTCTTATTTTCAGCTATTCTTACATCCAATTTCTGGCATTCACTTCCCCACCCACTTTGGTTAAAGAAGCCTTTGTAGTAGTCATTTCCTAACATTGCCAAACAGTCTGCTGGGCAGTAAGGCACTATATTCCCAATTTTATCACAATGTTTTGAGTAAAATCTAGCACAATGCATATAGTCATAAGGGTTTGGGACTACTCTCAATTTTTTCAGGGGAGATGGAGCACATAACAGACAATTACGATTTGTGGCCTGCTTTACTGTATATTGTGCCCACTTATACCATTCATTGTGATATGCGATGTCTAATAGTGCTTCTTGTTTTAACTCTATTTCAAAGTAGTCTTCTTCCAGGGCCTTACTTTCTTGCATAGTTATCACCTTGTTCGGTTCACTTCCTTTTTCGGGATGTTGTTTGTCCTTGTGGATCTTTTTACCATATGTCTGTGTGTATTGTTACCTTTTGTTGTCTCAGTTAGATCAAGCGGACTCATCCCATTCTGAGAGGTCTGGTATCTCTGGTAGCTCATGTCCTGGGAATTCCATGTCTGGGAAGTCAATGTCCTGGAGGTTGAGAGTGACATACTCCTCAGGCTGGTATGGTTCTCTGGTGGAGGGGCCTTCTCCTGGGGATTGGTCTCCTGGAGACCTTGTACCTGTGGCAGTTGCTGCAGGAGGTGAAGCATGGCGATGATCAGGATCAGGAGCTCCCTCATCTTCAGGTTGTGTGTCCTCTGGATGTTGTAATTCAATCCGCTCCTGCATTTCATCTCCTGGGTCAGTATGCTCAGCTTCCCTAGAATGAGGTTCATCAGCATTGTTATCATCCTCTCTCTCATTCTCTTGCTGTGCTTGGGCATCCTGTGCTACCCCCTCTGGTTGTCCTTCTACCCTACCTACGTTCTCCTCCTGCCTTCTATGTCTTCGTCTTGGAACTCTGGTACAGTGGTTCAAATGATACCATGTGGTACTGCCTTCTACCTGTACTGCAGTGGGAGTTGCCCTAACTACAGTGTAAGGTCCTTCTCGCCTTGGTTCATTCCACCTTCGTCTAAACACTCTCAAGTATACTTGGTCCCCAGGTATTACTGGACAGGGGGCTGTCTCTTCTTCTTCTTCTCTGGGCCCTCTGTTCTGCTCCTGTGAATGAATAGCTTCATGTATAGCAGTCAATTGTTTCATGTACATTCTCAGTTCCATCTGCAATTGTTCTAGGGGTGGTCCTTCATATGGACCTCTCAAATGTGGGACAGGCATTGGTCTCCCTGTCAGCATTTCATGTGGGGATAGGTTGGTGACTCTGTTTGTCTGCATACGGTAACTCATAAGGGCCAGGGGTAATGCGTCGACCCAGTTAAGTTTGGTGTCAGCACAGATTTTGTTTATCTTGGTCTTAATAGTTCCACCATGCCCTGCGACTGAGGATGATAAATACAACCTAGCCTCTGCTTCATCCTCAACTGTTGAATCACTGCCTTTACTGTTCTTTGTATAAAAGCTGATCCATTGTCTGAACTAATTTGTGAGGGTATGCCAAATCTTGGTATCACTTCTCTGGTCAGGAATTTGATCACTGTCTGTGCCCCTTGATCTGCTGATGGTTCTGCCTCAACCCATCTGCTGAACCTGTCTATGATTACCAACATGTACCTTTTCCCTCTTACTGACTTGATCATGTCTACATAGTCCATTACTAGGTGTTTGAAAGGTCCTTCTGGAACTGGAATGGAGCCTATTGGTGTTGTTGTTCCTTTCCTGATGTTATTTTGTGCGCAGACTTCGCATTCGTTCAAAAATTCGTCTATTCTTGTTTGTAAGTATGGGGACCAAAATCCTTGTCTTTTTATCTTCCTTAATATTTCCCCTCTCCCACAGTGATCAAAACTGTGGGCATCAGGAATCAGAATGTTCAGCAATGGGGTTGGGGCTATCATAAGTCCTTCGTGTGATCGCCATATATTATTTGCATCTCTAGACGCCCCCCTTTGCTGCCATAGGTGTATTTCAGGTGGTGTAGCTCTTGATTGCATCTGGGCAATGCTATCTAAGGTAGGAAGAGGCTGAATCAAAACAGATGGTGCCATGACAGCCAATTGGCATCCAGAGGCTTGTTTTGCATGCATGTCTGCTGCATTGTTTCCTTTTATCACAAAGTCATTTCCTTTCTTGTGGGCTTGACATTTGATTATGGCTACTTTAGTTGGAAACATGAGAGCTGTAATTAGTTCAATAATTTGTTCACCATGTTGTATTGGTGTCCCATCACTTTTCTTGAACCCTCTTTGTTTCCATACTGCACCAAATAAGTGGCAGACTCCATGAGCATATGCAGAGTCAGTGTAAATATTAGCAACTGTGTTCTTAGCCAATTTGCAAGCTTCAGTTAATGCCTTGAGTTCAGCCAATTGGGCTGAGCAAGGTTGCTCACAGTGCTGGCTCAATACAGGAGTGAAACTGTCCGCATCCTGTCGCACAACAGCAAATCCAGCATGGTTACCTAAGTGGTCTCTAAAGCAAGAGCCATCCACAAAGTAAGTTACGTCTGCATCAACAATTGGTGTTGATTCCAAATCTGGTCTCAGACGTGTAAAGGCCAAAGAAACAGAAACACAGTCATGGGGTGTTCCTTCTCCCTCCAGCGGGATAAAATTAGCTGGGTTTGCTGTAGTACATCTCTTAATTGTAATGTCAGGGAAGGTCAGCAGTGTTGAATAAGCTAAACATCTAGCCTGAGTCAGTACAAAGCGTCCCTGTTCTAATAACTCAGCAGTTTTGTGATGGGTGTAAATAGTGACTGGATAGCCCATGGTAACAGTAGATGCCTTATCATATGCAAAGTATACTGCAGCCAACCCCTGTTGGTAACAGGGTGGGTAGCCTTGAGCAACACTGTCCAATTTGGTGCTGTAATATGCAATGGGTTGCTTTTTTCGCCCACTACATGTTTCCTGCATTAGTACAGCAGAGGCAAATCCGTCAACTCTGTCTGATACATACAGGTGGAATTCTCTGTCATAATTAGGGATTGCTAATACAGGAGCTGTTTGCATCTCCTTTTTTAGTGTGTTAAATGCTATCAGTGCCTCAGGTTCCCAAGTCAATCGTGCTCTCAAATTTTGTTGCCCTGCATATTTCATCAGAGCTCTTAATGGAGCCACTTTGATAGCATAATCTTCAATCCAATCTGCACTGAATCCAGTCATTCCTAAAAAGGTCATCATCTGTCCCACTGTTTGGGGCTGTGGAGCTTTACTTATCCCTTCTAGTTGACTAGGGGATATGGCTTTGGTTTGGTGAGCAATTAGTCGACCCAAGTATTCAACTTGTGGCTGACAGTATTGCAACTTTTCTTTTGATGCCTTGTGCCCACCTTCTGCTAATTTAGTCAGCACTTTGATTGAGTCCTGATGGCACTGTTCTAGTGTTGCTGAGCATATCAATAAGTCATCTACATACTGTATTAATGTGCTATCCAGCCTCAGATCCTCTAAATCTTGTTTTAGAACTTGGTTAAACACATGTGGAGAGTGTTTAAATCCTTGTGGCATTCTAGTGTATGTGTATTGTTTACCTTGGTAAGTGAAGGAAAAAAGGTGTCTGCTTTCTTCTGCTAATGGAACACTGAAAAATGCAGAGCAAAGGTCAATCACAGTAAAATAATTGGCAGCAGGTGGAACATTGGTCAAAAGTGTGTGTGGGTTTGGCACCTCAGCAGGCCAATCCTCAACTACTTCATTCACTGATCTTAAATCATGAACTAATCTCCATTTTGATTTGTTGGCTTTCTCAACTGGTAAAATTGGGGTGTTACAGTAGCTTTCTGTTTCAATCAATACTCCTGCTTCTACAAGTCCATCAATTGTTTTCTTTATTCCTTCCACTGCCTCACGTCTAAGGGGATACTGTTGTTTTCGTGGCAACTGCATTCCATTCTTTGTAGTGATTTTAATGGGGTTTGCTGACTTCACTAGCCCTACATCAGTATCATGTCTTGACCATAAGTTTGGTGGTACTTGTTTTTCCATGTCAGCTAAAAGCTCCTCTGTTCTAGTTCTGAGTTCACCTTTTTCTACTTCTTCCTCTACTATTAATTGTGGGACTCCTACCATTGTAGTCGTGCACCAAATTTGTAGGTACATCATATCTTCAGATTGGAAGATATAAGGATTCTCAGTGGCTTTCCAGCGCTTTCCTTTGGATTTTATTATCATTGGGCCTAAGTCTTGTGCCTGGCTACCTTCGTTTATAAATAGGGTGACATGTGGAACAGAGTTTTCTATTCTAAACCAGGTGTTGGTAAAGTCACAGTTTTCTATTTGTAAGGCTGCACCTGCTGGGCCTATGATTATCGAATTTGATTCTAATCCTATGGACTGCCCTTTGGTTGCTTCCAACCACTCTTGTTCTGTTTGTTCATCTCTAAATGGGTCATATCTCATCGTACAGTGGTATTCAGTACTAGGGGCCATGGGTTTCTGGAGCTGTTCTTTTATATAGGTTCCCCATTTTTCTAATGTTTTTTCTACCCCCTTCCTGATGTCTCCTACCCAAAATACATTAGTTCGTGGGGTTTCTCGTTCAGAATCATCTACCACTACCATTTGTCTTATCCCTGCTTTTTCAATGTATATCCCTTCAGGTGAGCACCAAATTTGTAACTTCAATTTGCATATAGCATCCCTACCCAATAGATTGACTGGTGTTTGTTCTGATATTAAAATTGGGATCTTGATTTCAGAGTCTTTGATTTTGATGCGGACAGGGGCTGTCATTGGTATCAACTGTGTTTGTCCCGAGAATCCTACTGTCTTGACGTATTTTCCAGACTTGGGGAGGTGAGAGGCATAATTTGGGCTCACACACGTGTAGGTTGCCCCTGTATCCAGCATAATGGGTATCACTTTGTCCTCTATTTCAATTTTCATCATAGGTTCTTGGTCAGCATTTGTTGACAGCACAGGTAGCTGACTCCTCCCCGTAGGATTCTCTGGGCACCCCTAGTATCCATGATCTGGGCCTCGCCATGGATTGACTGGCCCCGTCATCTGGTTCTGTTGGTTCATTGGTCTTTGCTGCCAGGCCTGCTGCATCTGGCCTTGCTGAAATTCATCTTGTGGCCATGGGTTTACTGGGCAATTTCTCTTGGTGTGTCCAGGTTGGTTACATCCCCAGCATATGTTTGGTTGGTCTGGGTTTCTTTGCTGGTTATTGTATGCTCTTCCTCTTCCTCTTCCTCTTCCTGGTGCTGACATCCCTCTGCTTCTGTTATCTTGCTGTTCAGGAAGGTAGATCACAATGGGCGCACTGGGTTGCTGGGGTTGGCTGACATTCTGTGGGATATTCTGATTCATGTGTACTGGCACTTGTGGGATGGCTTGTGGAGCCTGCTTCACAGCTTGTGGTTGTGGTGCTTGGCTTGGGATGTTCACAGCCGCCATCACTGCAGTAAGATCTTCAGCCTCCTTTACTGTAGCTTGGACTTTCTTTTTCTTGTTTATTAGCTCGTCCAGTTGTAATTGAGTCAGTCTTCTTTGGAGGTCCCTTTCTTGGCTCTTGAGTTTCTGCTCATTCTTCCTGTATTGGTCCACTGCATGAGCCACATGATCACTGAACTCTCTTAATGTCTTTGAGCTCAGGCCAACCACATCTTCCAGCTTAGTCTTCACTGCAGGTGGCATTGCATCAACTATGGCCTTTCTGAACAGCACTGATAGGACCGTGTCACTTTCAGGGTCTTTTTCCAATTCCTGCTTCCACCTTCTTGACTGCTTCAGGACATAGGTGACAGGGTTTTCTTCATCCCCTATGGGCTCTCCTTTCAGAACCTTGGGGTCTATCTGAGTTGGATAGTGTTCTCGAAGGGTGTACCATATTTCAGCTCTATGTCTATCCAGTGGCGTGGCGTCCATTCTTGTTGAGTCAACTGCATTTCCAAGTTTAGCATCCTTCAAGATTTCATTCATCTTAGCGCCCCCTACACATTTTGCCAGCAAAGCCTTAATGTCTCCTACTGCTAGGATTTTCCCCATTGTCTCTTCTTCTAGCAGTTTGATCCATTTTCCAGCTCCTTCATGTAGGTCAGGTAGTCGAGAGATTAGTCCCTCCAGGTCTTGTCCTGCCCATGGTACATACTGTCCCTGTTGTCCCTTGATTAAGATGGGACACTGGGATGCGCCAGTGAACTCTTTACTTTCTTCTTCTTGATAGAAGCTGTGTCTCATAGATTGATCTCTCTCCAGCCTTCCTCCTTGCCTCTTCCATTGTGGCCCACAGTCAAAGATGTCTTCCAGCAGGAGGGTGCCAGACACTGCCTTGTATTCTCTGCGTGGGCTGACAGAGTGAGACTTTCGATGATGCTTCTGAGATCTCCTGTGGTGATTTTGGTCTTCCTTCTGCTCTCTCTTAAGTGAGTCTCGCAGGCGCTGCTCCTCCCGTTCAATTTGTTCTTCGGTCACATGGATCTGTCGAGTCACTTCTTTAACATCAAGGCCGGTATGGGGTCCACCCTGATCTTCCTTGATCTTTCTTCGCACTATTACTTCAGGCTCTGGGATATAAGGACCTTTTGCCTCCGGCTGCTGTTGCTTCGCCCCGTCAAGTTCACTTAATGCTTTACTCAAACCGTGGTATGGGTTTGAGAGTGTGGAGTTTCTCTGGCGGGGTGTCGGTGGCTTTCCCCTGCTTTGTATGCTGTTTCCACACTCACTTCTGGTGGTGAACCCTGCTGGGATGTTGCTTATGTCCACCCACCTTCCATCTCCGTCAGTCCAGCTCTTACTTTCTTCTGGTGGTTCTTTTAAGATTCCCTTCGCATCTGCGGCTTTCATTTCTTCCTGTTCTGCTTTTCCTTCTTCTCCCTCTTCTTCTCCTTCTCCATCACTTTCTTCAAAAGTCACATGGCCTTTTATGTCCACAGTCCCAGATATCACAGGTAATTGTCTTCCAGTCATATCATAGGGTGGTATATAAGGGGGTGGGGTCTCTAACTCACTGTTTCCACGCCCTATCTTTCCTTTCACTTCTTTCAGTATTTTGATTCCTACGTCCCTAAATAGGTTTAGCACTTCTTGTTCTTTTCTCTCGCTTTTCTAATCTCTTTTTACTTTTATCTTGAGCTTTATGGTTTTTTATCAGGGCACCCATTTCTCTACACATTGCTAGATCAAATGTTCCCTCTGCTGGCCATTTGGTATTTAATTTTTTAGTCCTTTTTTCCCACTTTTTTGACAAGGTTCTAATGGCGTCTTTGCATATTGGATATTGTGAGGCTAGCTGTTCTACAGGGGGCTCCTCCTGTGGTGACATCGAGGCCATTATCTCAGCACTCTTAATTTTTATCTTGCTTAGTTAAAAATTTGGATGCAGTTTATTCACTATCATCAAATGTCTGTTTTGTTTTTTCAAGATATTTTAGAATAATTCGTATTGGTACCTCAGACAGTGGCCTCGACGTCACTTCTCCTACTCTGCTGTAAGCACTGTTCTGCCAAATGATGTCCTTCCCCAGGCAAACTAACTCGAAGTCCCAGGTTATGGCGTCCCCAAACAGGCGGCCTCGTGCAGTTATCTCTCCCGCCCTATGTTGATAGGTAAGAGATGGAGTCAGTTTCACTCTGTTACTTTTTGACATAATTATGGATATGTTTAGTTCCCTTCTGGTGCAGTATTTTACTTCTAGGGGTTCAAATAAATTAATTAGTGTTTCACGTTGTTTTTTGGTTAAATGCCTCTTCCCCCTACACCCTCTCTTGCCCGATCTACTTGGCCACTCCTGGGCCATCTTCTCCTGTCACTGGTATCTCTTCCAGCTCTTCCTTGTTTTGGCGGATTTCTACCAGCAGATGGCGGATTCTGTTAGGTTTGTTGTTCAAAACTACCATTACCACTATCTTATCTAATGTCCAATTATTTACCATTGCTGGCCTGACCTCTCCCACTCTTCCTACCTTCTTGATTAAGTCACTCTCCCATTTTACTGGTCTTATACATGACCCTATAACCATATAAAGGTTTTGCAAGATTGTTGATCCTCCCAGTCCTGGGGGCCAATACTGTGCTATGTTGGTTTTCAGATAGGGAACACTCACTGGGTCCAGTCTGATCTCTGATGTAACTAACAAGGACTCTAGGAGGAGTGATTTGGGGAGCTCAAATTTGTTCAAATGTGGCCGCAGAGTTTCAAATTTTATTTGGCTTTTTATTGCTTCATGCCAGTCCATGTATGGCCATTCTTCTTCAAGCTGATCAATGTTTGTTATCTTGGTCAAATCCCGCAAGAGCTCATCTCTTATCTGTTCTGTTAATATTTGCCTTTTGCCTTTTTCATTTATGAATTCTTTCTCCAACCAAAAATGATTTTTTATACCTTTGGTCAATTCTGATGCCTGTTTCAGTTTTTCATCTTCTCTCTGCAATCTGTCTCTCCGTCTATATCTCTCCCTGTCATATTCACTCACTCCTAGCCACATTTGTTCTGTTTTATCAGCCTTTTTTCTTCTTATTATAATAATAAATTTCTTACGTCTCACTCACACACCCCTCACTCACACACCCCGGGGCTTCAATCACACTTTTACTCACTTTCTTTTACACTACTTAATACCTTCTTGCTTCTTTATTTAATAATGATTGTGTTTCTTTATCAGGGTCACAAAACTTGCAATCTGGTAGGTGACCAAACAAGCGACAAAACCAATATCTTGGAATGTTTTTTGTCTTTTGGTAATTGTATTTCTGTAATCTTTTTTCACCAATTAATTTTTTATCATCCATTCATTCTCAACAACTATTTTCGTTATTTATTTTTCTTTTAATTCTCTCTTTTTTGGTCTATAGTTTTTCTATCTGTCTCTGCTGCACTTTTTTATCTCAGTCTCACCTTATAGCTTATCAGAATTCTAGGTGCTCTGTTGGCTGTATGCCCAGCCCGGTCATAAACCCACCCTGGCTGAACTCACAGTCAAAAGACCCCTCCTCTCGCTCTCTCGCACTTGATGTATCGTTATCTCTCTTCTGTATTCACTGCAGGTTAACTTTATTCTTCAACTAGCGCGCTTTTTACATTTACAAAACTAACAACAATTATAACTCTATATTTTAACACTCATATAGGTGGGTTCACAGCACTTCTTGTGACCCTTTTAATCTGTAATTCTTCTCACAGACACCTATGTCTCTTCTCATAGGGTTTAAATATTCATACATGTGAAACACAGCACTTCTTGTGATCACTTTTTAGCCTATGGCACTTCTCATAGGTACCTATGGCACTTCTCATAGGATTTTACTCACTCATACTTGCGCATGCATTTTCTTCTGACCCAAAACCTAGACTTTTTCTTTTTCTATATAGTATAATTCTACTTCTTTTTAGGTTCGTTTTTCGGCGGGGTTTCTATTTAATACAGTGTAAAAAATGATTTATAATTACCAGCCAAGGTGACTGCCCCAACAGAGACCACACGAAGCAAATATAAGCAAAAGTGCTTACCTCTTATATTTGGTCGACCAGGATTTGGTTCGTGAGGTCACCGCAGGGCGCCACCAAGGGTGTCCCCTCTCGAAGCTCCTGGCTGGCTCGCCAATTATGTCGTGGCAAATTCGTGGTCCCTGTTTCAAATCTTCAAAGTCTGGATCAGGTCTCAGAAAAACTTTCAGAGTCGAGGTTTCAGGTCTCAGAAGAAATTCTTTATTGAGCAGTTCAATAAAGTGAGATGTAGGCCAGTCATCTGAATCTTACAGTGGTCAGTATTCATGTCTTATACCTTTTTCTTATCTATTTGTGTCCAATTAATACTCGTACAGTTATCTTTTCTTTGTTGCTCCTCCCTGCCATCTCGCCACAATTATGTTCTACATCACGCTGACTCAGTTTTTAACCGTGGCCAAATGTCAACTTATATGTTTTTTAAAAAATACATTACATACATGTTTTTTCAGGTACTTTTCCACTCAGCCTCTCCCTATGGACTTTGTCTTTTATTTACAGATAACATTTTCAAGGTGTTTTCCATATGTTTTCTAGCCCACTGCTCACTCTGGGCCTTCTCACCTTTAATACACATACTAGTCATTTCATGAAGTCTCATGCTTAGATCAACAGATTTCTACAACAATGGCGACAACCACTTTGCCGCAGTTGCTCTGCTCACGCTAGCCTTCTGAGAGACGGAGAACCGAGCGAAAACACTACAACCAGATGTAAACAGACCCTTTCGGTATCCGGTAGCGCAGTAATACCAACGAGCAATGTGTCCTCTAACAGACATCAATGGAATTTAAAAAAATGGCAAATAAAACACTACAGAAACTGTATTTCGCTACGCTGCTTGTTTTGGATCATCAACGAACACCACTAACCACTCGGTGAGTGTCACCGTTTTGAAAACAAAGGTTAAGGGTTGTTTTAAGGACATGTATGTGCATGCCCATAGACATCCACTCTGAAGCGCTCAGTCGATTCTAAAATTGTCAAAAAGTCGAGACAGGACCCATTGTCAAAATTTCTAAGTCCACCACTCTAGTTCATCCAAAACAAACTAGAAAATAGACTCAAAGTGCTAAATACCGGAATTATCCTTTAACTATATTTGTGAGCTCATCTAAAGTGAGGACTATGTATGCCTTGTAAAGCATTTATAAAGGAGATTTAAAGGCTGTTAAATATTTCTAAGTTCTGTATCACTGTGTTGTGTTTGTTTCTTTTTCTGTTTAGAAGATAACTGAGTCTTTAAATCTCCTTTATAAATGCTTTACAAGGCATAACTAGTCCTCATTTTAGATGAGCTCACACAATAGTTAACTGGCCACTACTACATGCTTTATCACTACCTGAATTTACTACATTTTACTGTGTGAATTTACTTCACACTGACAACTCTTAAACAACTGGTTTGTAAATAATGCTATACTTCAATTAGAAATGATTAATTGATCATCAACAAAGTATGAAAATACAATTATTAAACATTTATAATCTGCTTATATCTATTAATGCTTTATATATGATGAATTAACTGTTTACTCATGCTTAACTAATGATTAATAGCGTGCAGTTATTATGATATTTTTAATGAAATTCTTTGTCAATGGAGGCATTGGGAGCAATGCAACGAACACATTCAAGGCCCAGAATGATAGGAAAGACGTCATTGAAGTAATCCATGTGACTGCAGTGGTTTAACCAATTTTATGAAGCGATGCGGGTGCTTTGTTTGTTTTTGCAAAAAAACACAATTTACCACTTTATTTAGGAAAATACTGACCTGCAATCCAGTAGGGGGAGCACTATGACGCATGCGTATGGTGTTGACTCAAGACCGGAAGTTGTCCTGTGAATGTGCTTTAGATTATATTATTTTGTAAATATAAAGGTAAATGATGTTGTTGTTTTTTGAGCAAAACAAAGCACTTGCATCGCTTCATAAAATTGAGGTTAAGCTACTGGAGTCACATGGATTACTTTAATGGTGTCTTTACTACCTTTCTGGGGCTTGAATGTATTAATTTGCGAAGGCTCCCAATGGAGGAACAGAAATCACTTGGAGTTCATCAAAAATATTTGTGTTACGAAGATAAACAAAGGTCTTATGGGTTTGGAATAATTAATGACAGAATTAAAAATTTTAGCTGAACAATACCTTTAAGGAATCCTGGAAACACCTTAAATCAACCACAGCATGCATTCGTCCATTTTCTGGAAGAACTGAAATGTAGATAAGAAAACAACTTTTACATTTTCCACAAAAAAGAAAAAGCAGTTTTAAATGATTCACTTAAAGCTTCATATAAAGTAAAATGTTAGCTGCAGCCCTATTTTACAGTGTAAATCCTCTCCATACTTTGCACTTTTATGATAGAAGCTTGTTCTCACATTTGAGAAATTTTGTTAACACAAATATTTATTGCTTTCACTTTAAGCATCATTTAAGCATGGCCATTGTGAACAGGATTTAATGTATGGTGTATGGTTACAGGGCTACTGTATGGTGAAAGGCAAGATGTTCACTAAAAAATAAGATGAACAAGTCACATGGACAATATTTTTGATACTTTCAGAATTTTAATTAAGTAAATAAAGGGTTAGTTCACCCAAAAATGGAAATTCAGTCATTAATTACTCACCCTCATGTAGTTGTTCATCTTTGGAATACAAATGAAGATCTTTTAATGAAATGGGAAAGTTTTCTGTCCTTCCATTGAGAGCTAAGCAACTACCACTTTGACACTTCAAAAAAGTTAATAGAGATTGTAAATCTAATCCATTTGAATTGAGAAGTTAGGTTTTTTTTTTTGTGAAGAGACTACCACTTTATATAATAAACCGATTGAATTTAGGATTTTATTCACATGTAAACATTAAACAAACAGAAGCTCAACCGCACTTGCTTTGACAAGCGAGCACAAACCTCATTGGTTGTTGCGTAAGCTCAAACTGGCTGCGAAAAACACACCGCTTACCACAACTGACGTGTGAATTGATGAATATTTATATGTGAATAAAAGCCCAAATTAAATCTGTTCATCATATAAAACGATTGTATCTCTACAGAAAAATGTTGACTAAACTGTCGATTCAAATTATTTTACAATCTCTTTTTAATGGTAGCACACAGGTAGCAAAAGAGAGGTAGCAAATGTAAAATGGCAATGTATTTAAATTTACATTTTCCATACCATGTGCAATGTTTGGGGCAAAGTGACAATTCAAATTCAATAATATTATTAAATTAGCCATTTCCTACACTTGTTTTAACATATAATTTTAACATATATTTAACATTTTTATAAGTTGCAAAATTTTAATTAAAATGTATTACAAAAATTATTAGAGATGTTTAAAGGGATAGTTCACCCAAAAATGAAAACTCTGTCATTAATTATTCACCTTCATGTCTTTCCAAACCTGTAAGACCTTCGTTCATCTTCAGAACACAAATGAAGATCTTTTTAATGAAATCCAAAAGTTTTCTGTCCCTCCACTGACAGTCTAAGCAACTAAAACTTTGATGCTTCAAAAAGTTCATAAAGAGTAAGACCAATCCATTTGAATTGAGCAGTTTAGTTCAAATTTTCTGAAGAGACTCGATTGCTTTATATGATGAGCAGATTTAATTCAGTCTTTTCTTTACATTTAAACATTGATTAGTGAACATAAACAGAAGCTCAAGTGAACATGCTTAACATGTGAGAACAAACCTCTTTCTCAAACGTGCTGCGCAACACACGAGAGTGAACCTCATTTGTTCTCGCATGTCAAGCGAACATGCTTGAGCTTCTGTTTACCGTTTCTGATGTGTGAAATGATTAATGTTTATGTTTGAATAAAAGCATAAATTCAACCTGTTCATCATAAAGGAAGCGATCATGTCCTCACAAAATTTAGACTAAACCACTCAATTCATGTGGATTAGTTTCACGATCACTTTATGAACCTTTAAACAATAAAGTGGTAGTTGCTTAGCTGTCTATGGGGGGTCAGAAAGCTTTCAGATTTCATTATTAAGATCTTCATTTGTGTTCTGAAGATGAACAAAAGTCTTACAGGTTTGGAACGACATGAGGGTGAATAATTAATGACAGAGTTTTCATTTTTGGGTGAACTATCCCTTTAACATGTTCAAGCTAAAATTGTAGCAAAATGATCATTTAAAAGCTATTTTTTCTTAATTGCATTTACACTCACAGTTAAGACACTTATGATTGCATTTTTATTAAATACCCGCGATGAACGTAGCAAAATTAAATGTGGATTTGAAAATGCAATCATTGCATCAAGCGCCTTAACTTTGAGTGTAAATGCAACTAGGAAATATAACTTAATTATCATTTTGCTACAATATTTGCTTGAACATGTTAAACATCTAATTTCTGTAATAGATTTTAATTGTAATTTCTAAAAATGTATAAAATGTTCAAATTTATGTTTAAACTATATGTTAAAGCTAGTGTAGTAATGCAAAATATTATATTGTTGATTTCGAATATTTTTTTTTGCTTCAGATGTTGCACATATACAGTATGGAAAATGTAAATTCAAATACAAAAATACATTGCCATTGTACACATTGCATTGCCATTGTGCATGTTACATTTCAAATTGACATTTGGTACCTGTATGTTACCATACTTTATGAATGTCAAGAGTTTTATGTGAATATACTTTTAATTAAGTGACAGAAATCTTTCAGATGACAGATTTCATTTGAAGTGCAGTTTTACTGTGCTTTATCAAGATTGACATCACTTTGTCCTTATGACAAACAAACTCTTAGGACTAAAAATTCAACCTCATCAGAAAAATTATATCCTAAGATTAAAGGGTACCTATTATGGCATTTAAAATGTTCCTAATAATGTTCTGGGAGTCCCCAACAACAGTTTTACATGCATGCAATGACAAAAAAAACACTTTTGTTGTCTTATAATATGCATTTATTTTTATCTGATTTGCTCACCGACTCCCTAATGATTCGTTTGACGACTCATTTGTCCAAACCCCTCCTTTGCGTGACGCTAATCGGCGGTGATTGGTCAGATGACGCAGTCAGTTATATTTTGCGTTAGCCCAAAGCTTAAACATATTGATAAAGCACTACAGTACTACAATACGCTTCACATAATTTCACATATTTCAAAAAACAAAAAAAATGACATTGGAGACCTAGAAGCTGCTGAGCGTAACTCTCACTCTCACACACGCACGCACGCACGCACGCACACACACACACACACACACACACATAAAAGCAACAATTATTAATAGTACTTACAGGTTGTGATTCGGAGGAGGAAGCTGATCTAAATAAACTTGGTATTGAACCTTCCTATATCAGCCGACTCGCGAATCCACACTTGAAAGCATTTGTGTTTGTAAGAGCCATTATGCTCCCTTAATGTCTATTGTAGTTCCACTGGTGAACACTGGGTGGAGTATAGGTTTCATTTGGTATAAAGGCAACCAACGAGTAAGAGACACCAGGTGTAATGGGAAGCAAACAATTTTTGACCGTGTCAAGATCAAAAGAGGACATGATAACTGGTGATGGCAATCTGTTTGAGCATCCAAACTAAAACCAAATAAAGTATGTACATTTTACTGCAGTACTCTGGACTGAAGTGCGTTTGTTTTGGAGCCACGCGTCAGATATCCCTGCTAACACCTCTGAGTGACAAGATGGTCATTTGTCGCTACATTTTGTCAAAAATTGCTTCTTTGTGGATTATCACGCATCGCTTTGGAACTTTTTGAACTTTTTATGGACTAAGCACTGGATTCCACTGTGGATTTGGATATAATTGGACGTATGAATCAAGGACCAGTCGCGACGAAGCGAGCGAATTAATTCAAGGTATGTGTAGTGCTACCTATGAATGACTCTTGTGTGCACACCTTTAATAGCATAAATCCAATGCATTGGTTGCTTAAGTTAATAGTTACTGATAAGGTAAATGAATTCAACACTCTGTGAAAATGAGTGTGAGTAATTGTGGTGAAGATTTTATGGCTGCTGGTAAAGAAACAGAGACTAATGTGCCGGTTGAGAAAGTTGAAATGGAGTCTGTGAAAGAAAAACGGTGCATTAAACTTACTCCAAGGGCATTACTGGAAAAGTTGGAAACATTGCAGAAAACAAGAAAGACTAAATTAAACAAAGCAAACAACTTGATGGTTATCATAAGAGATTTTATGTCTAACCGAGAGTATGAAAAGGAAGTGCAATGTTCTTTTGAGAAATTCATAAAACTGTGTGATGAAGCAAAAGAAATGCACAATTCTGTGATGGTTATTTTGCCCATTGAAGAAAAGGAAAAACAACAAACATGGTTCAATGGAAAGATGTTAATTTACAATGGGTTTGAGGATGATGTTCAAAAATGGTTGAGTACTGAAAGTCAAGTTTCATGTTCTGGTGTTGATGACAATGCTTGTCAAGATGACATTCAACCAAATGATAGTGTTTCAAACATATCCTCACGAGGGTCAAGTAAACCATCCAGTAGAAAAAGTTCTAGCAGTGTGCGTACTGGGAGATCTTCTGCTTCTTCAGCACGAATTATAGCAGAGGCAGAAAAGGCTGCATTAATTGCACGTGCAACTGCTTTAAAGGAGAAACATGCCTTGGAGGTACAACAGGAACAACTGAGGCAAAGACAAGAGCAAATGGATATTGATGCAGAAATCGCTGCTGCTACTGCTAAAATTGCGGTTTTAAACAACTCTGATAATCAGCATCCTAAAATCTTTTCTGATGGTATGAATGCATATTATGATAAAGGAACTACAATGAGTGGCAAAGAAGTTACTCTTAACCCTCATGTTGAGGAATATACGCCAAAGAATTATTCTCAGCAAGCAAGAACAAGGAATGTGATTCAGCAAACTCACAGCGCACTGCAATCTGATCTTCATTCTGTTTCACAAATGCAAACTTCAAGTGTAATACAGAACAGCAATGGAACATCAACTTCAAACATCTACAGTATTATGCAAAAGCAAAATGAGATCACTGCTCTTCTTGTACAACAACAACAAGCCAGCACACTGCCTCAAAGAGATATTCATGTGTTTGATGGTAATCCTTTGCAATATAGAACTTTCATCAGAGCTTTTGAACATGGAATAGAGGACAAAACCAGCAATGATCGAGATCGTTTGTACTTTCTGGAACAACATACACAAGGTCAACCTAAGGAACTTGTGCGCAGTTGCCAGCACATGGATGCGCAAAGAGGATATGTGCAAGCTAAAGCATTGTTAAAGGAACATTTTGGCAATGAGTTCAAAATAGCTGCTGCATATATAGAGAAAGTACTTGGATGGCCTTCAGTAAAATCAGAGGATGTAGGTTCATTGCAGAGTTATGCTCTCTTTTTGCGTGGATGTTGTAATGCAATGGAAGAAATTGAGTATATGAAGGAGCTGGAGATGCCAAGTAATTTGAAAACAGTTATCATGAAGCTGCCTTATAAATTAAGGGAAACTTGGAGAACTGTTGCTTGTGAACTATTGGAAAGGCACAATCGAAGAGCACAGTTCAGGGATATTGTAACATTTGTTGAACGTCAAGTCAAAATGTCATCTGATCCATTTTTTGGTGATATCCAGAGTACTCAAACTGTGCAGCAGAAACCTCAACCTAGGAATACAATTAGAAACAGCTTTGCAACAACGGTTGTTACCAACAACAAATCAAGTCAGTGTTGTGTGTCTGATTTCAGATCGAATTCCCAAGTGTTATGTTTGTACTGCAAACGTGATCACTTATTGGAACAGTGTACACAAATGCAAAGCAAGATGCACAATGAAAAGCTGAACTTTCTAAAGGAGAAAGGTATTTGCTTTGGCTGTCTTTGTGTTGGACACATGAGCAGAGACTGTGATAAGCGCTTGACTTGCACAGTATGTGGCCAAAGGCATCCCAGCATTCTGCATATTCAACAAAAGGAGAGAGTGTGCACTCAAGGACAGAACCTGCCATCACTAGGTAATGCCTTTGTCCAAAGTGCCCTTCAAGCATATGGTCAAACAGGGGCCGGTGATGGAGAATGTGCATTATCAATTGTACCAGTTCAAGTTAAATCCTGTAAAGGACAAAAGGTAATTCAAACATATGCATTCCTTGATCCTGGTAGTTCTGCTACATTTTGTTCAGAACACTTAATGCATCGTTTGAAATTAAAGGGAAAGAAGACTAATATTCTTTTGAAAACAATGGGAAATCAAAGATCTGTTAGTAGTTCTATTTTGACTGGATTGGAAGTGTCTAGCCTTTATGATGACATTTTTTACAGTCTTCCAGAAGTCTTCACTCAGGAGAAAATGCCTGTGTCCAAAGATAACATTGTTACTGAAGGGGATTTGCATAGATGGCCATACCTGAAAGGTGTTAAGATCCCTCAAATTCCTGCTGATGTGGATTTGCTAATTGGAGCAAATGCTTCCAAGGTAATGGAGCCCTGGGAGGTTAAAAACAGTGATGGAGAAGGACCTTATGCAGTTAGAACCCTACTGGGATGGGTTGTGAATGGACCTCTCCAAGGAAGAAAGGACAATGGAAACAGCAGTGAATGTCAGGATGTTACTGTTAATAGGATTTCTGTTGACAAGCTGGAGGAGATGCTCAATAAACAGTATAACCACGACTTTAATGAGATTGCTTCTGAAAACAAAGAAATGTCAAGAGAGGATCATGCATTTATGGAAAAGGTAAACGAGTCAATTGAGCTACTGGATGGACATTACAAATTGAATCTTCCATTTAAAATGGAAAATCCCATGTTGCCAAATAACCTTTGTGTGGCTAAACAACGAATAATGGGATTAAAGAGGAAATTGGACAGAAATAAGGCTTTTCATCAAGAATATAAAGTTTTCTTGGATGAGGTCATCAATCAAGGTTATGCTGAAAGAGTACCATTGCATCAGTTGAAACAGGAAGAAGGGAAAGTTTGGTATATCCCTCACCACGGTGTCTATCACCCCAAGAAAGGAACGTTAAGAGTGGTATTTGACTGTGGAGCTGCTTTCAAAGGTACATCGCTTAATGATCAACTGCTGCAAGGCCCTTATCTGACAAATTCACTTCTGGGAGTTCTTGTGAGGTTTCGACAAGAGCCTATTGCATTTATGGCTGATGTGAAGGCAATGTTTCATCAGGTCAAAGTTGCAACAGAGGATACGGATTTTCTTCGTTTTTTGTGGTGGCCAGATGGTGACTTGAAGCAAGAACCTGTGGAATACAGGATGAATGTGCATTTGTTTGGGGCTGTGTCATCCCCAAGCTGTGCTTGTTTTGCACTACGCAGGACAGCAGAAGACAATAAGCATAACTTTCCAGAAAAGGTCATTGACACAATTCATGCCAACTTTTACATGGATGATTGTCTGAAAAGTGTATCTTCAGCGGAAGATGCCATTTTGATGACCAAAGATCTCACAGCTGTATGTTTAACCGGAGGTTTCCAATTGACCAAATGGGTCAGTAATAGCCGTGCTGTGCTACAAACTGTACCTGAAGAACACCGAGCACATGGCATAAAAATTATGGATTTGGACCAGGATCAACTACCAGTGGAGAGAGCTCTTGGTTTGTTGTGGTGTGTTGAATCGGACACTTTCAAGTTTAAAATGGCCATCAAAGACCATCCTTGCACCAGGCGTGGTGTTTTGTCGATTGTATGCTCTGTGTATGATCCTTTAGGATTCTTGGCACCATTCACTCTTACAGCAAAATTTCTTCTGCAAGAACTGTGTAGGACAAGATATGGATGGGATGATCCGCTACCCTCAAATCTTCAAAGACAATGGTCTTTATGGTTAAAAGAGCTTGAGAGGATTGCAGACTTTAAGGTGGATAGATGTTTAAAGCCCACAGGATTGGACCTACTTACCAACATTCAGTTGCATCATTTCTCTGATGCAAGTACACTTGGATATGGTACTGTAACATATCTTAGGATGGAGACAAACAAGGATATCCATGTTCGTTTCCTACTTGGCAAATCAAGAGTAACACCATTGAAGCATGTGACAATTCCACGTCTTGAATTGACAGCCGCTGTACTTGCTGCTCGAGTGGACAGAATGTTGAGGGTAGAGCTACAGTTTCCATTGGTGGAATCAGTATTTTGGACAGATAGTACATCTGTGCTAAAATACATAAAGAATGAGGACAAACGCTTTCTGACCTTTGTGGCCAACAGGATCTCTTTTATAAGAGAAGTTACAAGACCGTCGCAGTGGAGGTATATATCTACATCTCAAAATCCTGCCGACTGTTGTTCAAGAGGTATGAAAGCAGACCAGCTGTTATCAAATGAAGAATGGATCAGTGGACCACACTTTCTATGGAAACCACAGGAAGAGTGGCAAGTACAAATAGTTGATTCTACTCTTAAGGTCAATGATCCTGAGGTAAAAAGGAACATGAGTGTGAACACCATTGGTGTAAATGAAGTGTCGAATGCAACAAACGCCACTCATAGACTGATTGTACACTTCTCAGACTGGATAAAGCTGAAAGTTGCTGTTGCCTGGTTTTTGAAGCTAAAGAAAGTTCTTAGGCAACGGAGTCAAAGGCGAAAAGAAATCAAAACCTCTTCAGATTACTTGGGTGTATTGCCATCTTCCAAGAAAATAGAGAATGAGCTGCAAAAGCTAACATTCTCAACGATTACAAGGAACTTAACTTTGGAGGACCTGACCGAAGCGGAAACCGCTATTGTTGCATTTAGTCAACAGCAACAGTTTGGAAAGGAAATTGCTGCCTTATCAGCTTCATCTGATTTAAGGGTAAAACGAGACAGTAAGTTGTATAAGTTGGATCCTGTCTTTCAAGATGGGCTAATAAGAGTCGGAGGACGACTGAGGAATGCTGCTATGCCTGAGGAAAGGAAGCATCCTATTATTCTTTATAAAGATCAGCACTGTGCCACACTCATTTTGCGGCATATTCATCAACAATTGGGTCACAGCGGAAGAAATCATATGCTTTCCAAACTGAGAAAGAAATATTGGATCATTAAAGGTAATGCAGCTGCTAGGAAAATCATATCTAGTTGTGGCCAATGTAGACGTCATGGAGTTAAAGCTGGTGAGCAGAAGATGGCGGACTTGCCAAAAGAGAGACTCATTCCCGACCTTCCTCCATTTACGAACGTAGGAGTGGATTACTTTGGTCCTGTAGAGGTCAAAAGAGGACGCTCCATGGTGAAACGTTATGGGGTCATCTTTACTTGCATGGCAAGTAGAGCAGTTCATCTGGAAGTCGCCTATTCCTTGGACACTGATGCATGCATTAAAGGTGATGATACACAGGGCAACTTTTTGAGCAATGTTGCTGGGCAATGTTGCCGTCAACAGGCAACCATATGAGACACAGGGCCCACGACCGATCTAAATTATCCAGATAGAAATGTATTGCCCATTTTAAATGGGAAAGTGCCCAAGCAACAATCACCCAGCAAGATTGCCCAGCAACATTGCTCAAAAAGTTGCCCTGTGTATCATCACCTTAACTCTCTACGCAGATTTATTTGCAGACGAGGACAAGTTGTTCATATAAGATCAGACAATGGTACCAACTTTATTGGAGCAGAACGAGAGTTAAGAGAAACACTCAGTTCATGGAATAAAGGCAAGATTCAAAAGGCAATGCTTCAGAAAGGTGTTCAGTGGAGTTTCAATCCTCCTGGAGGCTCACATTATGGAGGAGTGTGGGAGCGTGTGATCAGAATGGTCAAGAAAATTTTGAGTTCCATCTTACATCAGCAAACTTTGGATGATGAAGGATTTCATACTGTTCTATGTGAAATTGAAGCCATTCTAAATGATCGTCCAATAACAAAGCTCTCAGATGATCCTAATGACCTAGAGCCACTTACTCCAAATCACCTTCTTCAAATGAAAGGCAAGCCAGTTCTACCACCTGGACTCTTTGACCAATCAGAGTTATACAGCAAGAGGAGATGGAAACAGGTCCAATATATGTGCGACTTATTCTGGAGAAGATGGACAAGTGAATACTTGCCTTTACTTCAAGAGAGACAGAGATGGAACAAGGAAAGGAGGAGCTTTGTTCCTGGTGACATTGTTGTCATTGTGGACTCTACAGCCCCACGTGGATCCTGGTTGATGGGACGAGTCTTGGAAGTCTTTCCTGATAAAAACGGACTTGTACGTTCTGTGCGAGTACAAACTAAAACCAATATACTTGAGAGACCTGTGACAAAACTCTGTCTATTGTATGACAGCCTGGAAAAGTAAAGGACTGATTGCAAAGACTATATGTTCTAACAAACAGGAGATTGTTTAAATACAATGTTATATAGTGTCGCTTTGGACTTTAAAGGTCCCCTTACATGGGGTTATTTTATTATTTTATAATGTTTCCTGGGTTGCCCTTATAATGTTAGTATGTTTTTTAGATAAACAATAGTCATAATTTAGAAATAAAAGGCATTTTTCCTAGCCTGATTTTAGCCTCTGATTTGAACACTCTGTTTGAAGGGGCGTGTCTGCTGTGAGACTTCAGTGTAACCGCCCACTGCTGTGATTGGCTGACATGCGTGCATATGAAATAGCTACATGTGAAAGTCTCTCGAATACTTTTTCTACAGACATTATACGTTTTTACTATTACAGCTATCGAGATTAATGAATCGTGAGAAGTTTTTAAAGTATTTAAATCTATTCCCATCACATAAAATGTTGCTGTTATGAGCATTGAGCAGATGAGTCTGTTGATCGCGAGACTGAAGATCTAATCATTGCAACACAGTTTCTGCACTCTCTCTAATGCTTTCTTTAATGCTTTCACAAATGCAAACACGACGATATACAGTAAGAGCTTCATTGTGCAGTGTAACGTCATTGATTTCATAATGAGTTGTCCAGATAAACTCGCGCTGTGTGAAAAATTGTTCCTTGTTCACAATTTAAATACGATTATTTTCATCCTACTAAAAGAAACGATGTGAAGGTGGTATTTTAGACACTGGCTTGACTTAGGCTACTGATGCATTTCAACAGTGAACGATTTTAAGAGAAAGATTACCTGTCTGAACTTGAACTTGAATTGTTGCTTGGTAGCTCGATGATTTATTTTCAGACGTTCATCGAGGCCAGCTCTGTATTGGCCCATGTTGAGGAAACAGTCGTTGCATTTCCAGAGAAAATAAAATTAACCCATTGTTTCTTCAGAGGCTCGGATGAAGGAACTAAAAAAATACTTTTGTGTTCATTTGTACATCCAAACACTGATCAACTGCCATGCTTCGCTCGTTTGCAAGCCATTATATCTCTCTATTCAACTTTTGTGCTTCGATCGGTCACACGCCATGATATTTCTCCAGGGTAAACTAAAATCGCGGGCGCGCGCGCGCGTTCCTACTTCCTAGCTCGTTTTCTCATGGGCGGGTCAAAGTCTCTTTGCGGGCATAGCAGAGAAGGGGAGGTAACATTCCCCCATATGACGTCATATAGGGGGAGATTTAAGATCAGCTCGTCTGAGATCTCGTTTTCTCACAGGCAGAGAAAGATAGCCAAAACTCGGTTTACACCGACTGATATTTCTAGACACGAGGGGACCAAATACAGGCTAGGGGAACTAATATTAATGTTAAAAAACCTCAGAAAGTGAAAATTTCATGTCAGGGGACCTTTAATGTCTCTTTGCATAATTATTGTATTGAATTGTAATGTCTACCTGTCATGTACAATTAGGGGCCGGTGTGTAAGAGCCATTATGCTCCCTTAATGTCTATTGTAGTTCCACTGGTGAACACTGGGTGGAGTATAGGTTTCATTTGGTATAAAGGCAACCAACGAGTAAGAGACACCAGGTGTAATGGGAAGCAAACAATTTTTGACCGTGTCAAGATCAAAAGAGGACATGATAACTGGTGATGGCAATCTGTTTGAGCATCCAAACTAAAACCAAATAAAGTATGTACATTTTACTGCAGTACTCTGGACTGAAGTGCGTTTGTTTTGGAGCCACGCGTCAGATATCCCTGCTAACACCTCTGAGTGACAAGATGGTCATTTGTCGCTACAGTGTTTGTGAAGCGATCGTCATTAAAATAACGCAAACACAGCTCAAGGTGGCTATACTTGTGTGGTATAGTTGTAAATATAAACTCTAGCCACTGAGTCTTTACATGCTCGTCCCTGGGCAATGAAAAAAAAGTTCGCTTTTGATTCGCACTTCAGAACAACGTCTCGTCGACATGATGTTGTCAGGTTTCTCTGTCTGCTCGGCGCGCGCACTGAGTGGGCGTGTCGAATTCAAATAACTTGTACAAGTGACGTACGAAAGCTAGAGAGAAAGCTTCGTTTGTCTATCGATTCATATCAGCGACTCAGAGTCGACTCTTACTTTTGAGAGACAATAACTTTGTATACGGTGAACTTTCATATTTAAAACTTTGCAGGATGTTTTTGTTCACTTAGATCTGTTACACACTACATGAAAGGTAATTTTCAAAATTCCATGATAGGTACCCTTTAAGAAGCTCAAATAACTCATTGTACTGATACTTGCCTCACAGCTGAGGACCCAGGCAGACTTTCAGATGTGATCAGTCAGTTTCCCCCATCATCTTCATGATCTAAAAATATCAAAGACACATTTGCTGAGTTTCAATAAAAGTTATCTGATAAAATAAATGACATGTATATTACAGGGCAGAATCAGGTAAAAGCATTCATTTAAACACAGAGAACGAGTGATCAACTATTTTATCTGTTTAGAGTTCAATCACGTTGTTCATTCAACAACTGCATACAATATTATGGATTAATGTAAAATACATGGCACCTCTGGTTAAGCATTCATTTACAATAATTACGTATTAAATGTGTACTTATGGCACAGAAATTCAATAGCTTTACAATATATTTGCAGACGGCTGATATCACTGACTGGATTCTAACGTCAATTACGCTATTTACACTCGCTATGTTGACTGGCTGTACAGCTTTATACATTTTGTATTTAGTTAAACATAAAAACCCACCTTTGAATTTCCTCTTCTCTTCGTCTTGTAATTCGAGTCCAACCTCTAAAGTTCTTCTGACGATAAAGCGGGCGAAGCCATGTTTGTGGTGTTGCTCGTGCTCTGCTTCCCGCTCTCGTCTATTTGAAAATGCAGTAACAGCTGCAGCGGCCTTCGTCATTCAGTTTCATAAGTGTCTGAAACATTTATATTTTCGACTTGTGAACTAAATATAAACATAAATTATCAGAACTCACCTTTAAACTTTGTCTTCTTAAAGTTTGATATTTAAAATAAACCCTGTAAGGCTGTACCGCGCTGCAGTCGTGTAGCTGCTTCCGCAGTCAGTTCGGAAAATTCAATAACGGCTGAAGTGATTTCGACCAATCAGCGTCTTGTTGCTATGCCAAATATACTCAACACAGCAAACAATCATGAATGAAACAGTAATTTGGCCTATCGCTGTACCCTTGATGTGAGAACATCATCAGAGGTCTATCCTGTACCATTAAAGGTACTATTATTGAAAGGGTACAAAACTGTTCTTTGAGGAATATTATTTGTACCATCGTGTAACTTTTTTTTTCTGAGAGTGAATTTTAACTAAATTAACCATGTTTTTTATTAAAGGGTACAAAACTGTTAGGGCCGTTACATAGTCAACGCGAGCTACGCGAGCAAGCAACGCGAACGACGCGAGCGACGCGCTCCCTTTCATAGTCAAAACAGTAGACGCAAGCAGACGCAGGCATCACGGGCGATGCGTGAAATGCAATACATCGCTCACGCAACAGGGGGTAGTAGAGTAAATTTGTCACAGGCACTTTTCCAATCTGTTTTCACCATGGTTTTCACCTTATCTACGGTCTTTCCCATCGCGGTTGCAACCTCTCTCCAGGCATTTTCCAACTCTATTTAATTGGAGTGTAATTACGAGGAACTCATATATGACAGCAGATGACACTCGGGTGTATTTACCGTTGGTAAGAGGCTCTTCACAGATGTTTGTTTGTCATTGTATTGTCTGAAAAAACATTTTATTATACAATATAAATGCGGATGTATACGCTCGCATAATTTGTCCTCTTCGCCCGCCATTGTATTCAAACCTTCTTCTGTAAACAAAATATACTTGAATTAATGTACAATACTTGCAATGTCGCCCCCACAGACAACGCATAGTATTGCGTGCATCGGTGCGTCGCGTATCAAAAACTAGGACGACACATTTGGCTACGCATGGACGCATAATGGCGGCCGAAGCGTAGCGATGCGTAGCCTTGCGGACGCGTATGCGTACCGATGCGTTGACTATGTAATGGCCCTTAATGTGTTATTGAGGAACATTATTTATACCATCGTGTACCTTTTTTTTCTGAGAATGAATTTTAACCAAATTAACCATGGTTTTTACTATAGTAAAAACCATGGTTAATTTTGTAGTTACTATGGCTTTACTACAAAAACCATAGTTCATTTTATGGTTACTATGGTTTTACTACAAAAACCATGGTTAAACCAAGGTTACTGTAGTAAAACCATGGTTCATTTTGTAGTAACTATGGTTGTACTGCAAAAACCATAGTTAAACCATGGTTACTACAAAAAGACCATGGTTTAACCACGGCTATTGTAGTAAAACCATGGTTCATTTTGTAGTTACTATGGTTTTACTGCAAAAACCATAGTTAAACTATGGTTCATTTTGTAGTTACTATGGTTTTACTACAAAAACCATAGTAAAACCATGGTTACTACGAAAAAACCATAGTTACTACAAAAAAACCATGGTTAATTTTCGTAAGGGATGACTTCATCTCCAGGCTTTAAATAGTCCAAGATACCAGAGTTCACAGCGATATATTTGTCACTGGCACATCCTGAGATAAACATGATTAAGTCACAAGGGGCAACAGCAACAAGGTATTTGATTTATCTGTGTGTGTGTGTGTGTGTGTGTGTGTGTGTGTGTGTGTGTGTGTGTGTGTGTGTGTGTGTGTGTGTGTGTGTGTGTGTGTGTGTGTGTGTGTGTGTGTGTGTGTGTGTGTGTGTGTGTGTGTGTGTGTGTGTGTGTGTGTGTTCGTTTTTTTAAATATTATTTAATATTCATGTATTATTTATTTGTGTTTCTGTAAATAAAAAAAATGCACCTGAATGCAGGAAATGAAGTGTTTAATGCCCAACGTTTCCTGGGGAGGTGCCCCAGAGCCCCCATTTATATTGTTATTGCTTATTATTATGTGCCTATGAGTAGAAGAAGTAGTTACCAAAAGCAGGGGTGGGTGGGTAAGTGGGGACTGGGGTAAGCCCCCAATGTATCAAGACCCTAGCAATGCCCCTGTACAATAACATACTTGACAAATACATTTACAACATTGCAACTATTTTTTTATGCCTTCACCCCCAACCACGCCCCCACCCACAACCCAGCCCCCACCACCACCCTTAAGGCCCGCTCACACCAAGCACGATAACTATAAAGATAACGATAAAGATAACTATATATGCGTCCATTTATAGTCTTTTTATTCTAAGCCCCGCGCCCGCCCACGCTGAGGTTTCAAAGTAGCGAAAATGGATGACCTGCTGCTGCTTTACGTTACAAAATAATATCAAAAGAAAAACAGGCGCTTTTGGGTACACGATATGCTTAAAGGGATAGTTCACTTTGAAATTAATTTTTGATATGTTTTAGCTTACCTCCAGTGCATCCAAGATGTAGGTGTCTTTGTTTCCACAGTATCTTCAATTTTGATAATTTTAGGTAAAACCGTTGTTGTCTGTCAGTCATACAATGGAGGTGAAGGGGAACCACCTCAAAGAGCATTAAAAATTAAACATTATTTAATGAATCGTAAATGTAAGTACACATTGATGCCCTAAGACACGAAACGAGGGGTTTTTGTGAGAAAACGAACAGTATTTATATCTTTTTTACCTCGTGTAAGCATATCCACGTCCAACTGATCTGAGAGCAGGGCGCTTCGGTCTGCGCATGCGTACGGCGTTCGCCGGAATGCCCCGGAAGGGCTCCCTCGCGCGTGTTTACGTCACTCATTGTTTACGCAGAGATTTCGGAAGTTTTACCTTACACTGTGAAGATCTAAACATATTTAGATATACAGGATCGCAATGGAAGACGATTTCTATATACCAACATATAGACGTTCTCTTGACGTAAACACGCGCGAGGGAGCCCTTCCGGGGCGAACGCCGTACGCATGCGCAGACCGAAGCGCCCTGCTCTCAGATCAGTTGGACGTGGATATGCTTACACGAGGTAAAAAAAGATATAAATACTGTTCGTTTTCTCACAAAAACCCCTCGTTTCGTGTCTTAGGGCATCAATGTGTACTTACATTTACGATTCATTAAATAATGTTTAATTTTTAATGCTCTTTGAGGTGGTTCCCCTTCACCTCCATTGTATGACTGACAGACAACAACGGTTTTACCTAAAATTATCAAAATTGAAGATACTGTGGAAACAAAGACACCTACATCTTGGATGCACTGGAGGTAAGCTAAAACATATCAAAAATTAATTTCAAAGTGAACTATCCCTTTAAAAGATGTTATAGATTACATTGTATTATAATTGTTGTTTACAACATGTCATTGAATATGTTTTTGCTGTTCTTATTGCTTTTACACGTCTTTGCCAGCAGATGTCCTCAGCCAACATGCTATGTTCCGAGGCATCTAAACAGTGAATCTAGCAAGTCTAGTGTAATCGATCTAAGCAGTGAATTTAGCTGAAGAAGTCAATGATGGGATAAAAACATCGCCTAGTCAACACCTTTATGTATACAACGCCTTTTTCACTGCAACTTCAGCAATGTTGTCAAAACTAGCGCTGGATAGCCTACCTGAGATAATTTTGTTACACTATGCTAAACTGCATAATATCTCATTGTTAATACTTCTCACCATTTATTCCCAGGATACGACCGATTGCTTTCCATATATCCATATTTTTTAACGTATCCTTGAAAAGGGGGGTTTGACTTGTCAAACAGTGGAGGATTTTTTTGTACCTCGACGATTAACTTCTATAGAATATAAGGTATTTGTTAAGTTGGGGCAAAAAGGCACCATGTTCAGAGAGTGGAATCTGATACAACTTACAAAAGGTCTAAGTAACGAAATTGGAGAGGTAAGGAGTGCAAAAATATTAAGAAATGTACAACTACTGGTGTTCTGTAAAAGGAAGAACAACTACAAAAAGCAGTTAAGATGAAAATTCATGCTAAACTAGTGCAATGTTCAAAGGCTAATGATAAAAAGTAAGTCAGAGGAGTCATTATTCCGGTAAATGTACAGAAAGATGATATAATGGCAAACATTAAGCATGTTAAAGTATGTGAAGCCAAAAGACTCAAAACTAAGAGATTTGGAGACATTTGCGACAGCTTATCAGTTATGCTTACGTTTGAAGGGGAAACGTTACCAGATAAGGTTTTGTTGGTTTTATGAGTTATGTGGTTAAGTTGTACATCCCTCCACCACTTCGACTAAGTGTGGAGGAGACCATGATTATGATGAATGTGACAAGGTTGCAATCGATGCTGCAATTGTGGAGGGGAGCACAGTGGAGCATATCAGGGCTGTGAAGTTAGTAAAAAAAGCCAAAGAGGCACAAAGGATCAAGGTAACTGAAGGCATTAGCTACTCTGAAGCAGTAAAAAGTGAATGTAATACCAAGACAAAACGAGGTCATTGGAAATGACATAATAAATGAAGAGGATGGAAAGACAAGGAAAGACAATTTTCTTGTCAGCAAACATGATTTTGTGATTTTTATGGTTGAAATGATCAATGTTCTGCACAGACAACGAGTGCGTACCGAAAGGATTAAAATTATTGTGAAAGCAGCTGAAAAATATTTGGGGGATAAAAGGAATGGTTTGGGAAACAGTTAGGGATAACTTAAGTCCAGATACTCAGTCTATAGTATAGATTCAATGGTGGTAAATGTAGGCATACTACAATGAAATGCTAGAAGTTTGATAGCAAACGGCCAAGAATTTGAGAAATATGTAGATGAGCTAAAAGAAAAACATAATATAATATATGTGTGCAAGAAACATGGTTGAAATCAGAGTTGGAGAAGAGATAGAGAGAATGGTAGAGGGGGAGGATTAGTAACTTTCATACAAAATGGTTTATGCTATGAAATTATAAATGTAAATGATAAGAATGAATCAATTACGTTAAGGATATAGTAAAGGTTCTATAGATGTAATAAATTATTATAATCCTTGTGGGAAAATAGAGGGTAGTAATTTGGAAAATATTTTGGGATCACCACTTGGTGAGGTAATATGGTGTGGGGATTTTAATGCACACAATACGTTATGGGGAAGCAACAGTACAGATGCAAATGGTTTAGTTTTAGAAGAATATATTGATAACAAATTGTTTGTATGTCTTAACAATGGTGAGGGAACACGGTTTAACTGTATAAATAATACTGAATCAGTACTTGATTTAACTTTTGTGTCCTGTGCAGTAGCATATTACTATGGAATGTAGATAAGGAAACTACAATAGGTTGTGATCATTTCCCTATTATAATTAAAGTTGGATCAGGGACGTGTCAAGAAAGGGGGAATTAATGTGGAACAGATACTGCTAAATGCTTTAGATTGAGATGAGCCATGTGAGACATTAAATCAATACCAATAGCGCTTTACTATTGGAAAAATAGTGCTTTGTGTTGCTCTTTATTTTTAAACGTTTTTTTTTTAATCATTTTCAGTTTCTGCGCATATATAATGTTATTATATTTATGATCTACCTACTTTAGTGATTCATTTAGAACCATAAGATCAAACAAGCTATATTGAGATTAATTTGCACATTATGCTGCTGTAATTATTTATCTGTAGTGGTTGAGCAAGATGAGCGTCATTGTTTTTTTGTTATTTATGTTTTATCCACGACATAGTGAGAAATAACAGTATTGTCTTTCATTAGAGCAGTTTAGGCTTTTATTATCCTGACTCAAATAATGTGTTTCTAACAGCAAACACTCAGAATAAAGTGAGATGATCTGCTGATGATCCTGAATGTCTTGTTGAATGAGTGTTGATAGTCTGAGGCTCATCAATATTAATAGATCTGCTGAAAACACTCTTTATTTCATGACAATAGTTCCTGTTTTCACCTCATTTATTATGCTGATGTCTTCAGCTCTCCTGTATGACACTTAAAGCTCATTTCATTGGTGTCAACAGACTGAGGGGATTTATATGTACATTTATTTCTGTGTTTATGATTTTAACTTTTTTTCTTACCATTATTTATATTTGGAAGAATTTACATTATGTATATATTTTTCTTTATTTCTAGATACCTGTATTTAAATGACGAAGCAGAATAATGTTAGGATTAGCAATACAAATAGTTACTTAATTGGCATCAGTTATTGTAGGATGCATAGAAAGACATAAATGCTTAGAAGTGTAATTTATTATAAAACTAACTCAGTAATTTATATTTTTGATTGTGGCAGATCAGCTCCTCCTCTAAAAAATAATTCAGTGGCTTAGTAAATATCACAGTAATAGTTAACTTGATTAACCTAATACAATCTCTGAACATCATTTACTTGATAGTTTGGGTTGAACATGCAAAAATAATTTACTAAAAATCCAACAGTTAATTTTGTCTAAAATGTTCAGTTATATTTAAGTTTTTTTCACTAACAGAATTTAGTGTTTGACTAACCAATTATTTATTTAAAATATACTTAATCTATTTGTGACATTTCCATCAAAATATTTTGAGAATGGATAATTAAACTGATCTGTTTCAAGAACCACAAATATTATTTTATTCAAATCAATATTATTCATATTTAACACACACACATAATAAATGCTAAATAAGATACATATGTGACTCACATATGTTAGAGTGTCTATGTTAGAGTGTCGCGACTGTCTTTTCGCGTTATTGTAGCGCCTATAACAAGACTATATTCCTAAAGATAATGATATATAACTAATTTGGATGATAAAATGTTCTCAGAACTGTGCACTGTTTGTTTATTAGCAGGTTTTGGAGTCGCGTCGCAGCATCTTTCGGCTCTGAGTGAAACGCAGGACGGCGGTATAAAGTTAGAAGTTTACCCGCAGAGCGCGACTCCATCTCTGGCACGAGAACCAGCGCTGATCCGGTGGATATTGGATAACAGACCGGTTGATTAAACTTGAATTACTTGAATGTTTAAATGTTTAATTTTTACGTCTAAAATGTTTGTTACATGAGTTTATATGTAGGCAATATTGTTTATGCTAAAACCGTATAAAATTCGCTGTTGTTACTGCTGTACTCGTCGACAATAAAGGTCAATGTCATGTACCGGTGGTTGTATGGAATATTTTTTTTTTTACAAAGGTTTAAAGGAAATAAAAACAGTTGATATTACTCATACATATTGTTTTTTTTTTTTATGTTGTTCCCCAATTAATTCTACTCAATTTTATTTGTTAATGTACCAAATGCAGTTACTTAGATCTACTTATTTTTTTACTTACATTTAATCAGTTCATACAGTGTATGTAATTTATTTCACTGCTTTCAAATTAAATCAATATTTTTAAGTGTAAAAATGTTTCACCAAAAACATTTAGTAAACCATGGTTAAACTTTTTACTGTAATCTCATTATCAGTGAAGCTCCTCCCACACATTCATCATCAGTGTAGCTCCTCCCATTGTAATCACATAATCAGTGAAGCTCCTCCCACTGTAATTCATCATCAGTTAAGCTCCTCCCATAGCAATCACCTCATCAGTGAAGCTCCTCCCACAGCAATCACCTCATCAGTGAAGCTCCTCCTACTGGAGTTCAGCAATAAATGCTGTAAATTCCCATCAGCTACAAGTGAAGACGAGCATCAGGAAGAGCTGAAATCTGCAAAGACTGAGTTTATTAAAGAGGACAGTGAGAACACGAGTGATCCAGAACATGCAGAATGAAACACACTGAAGATCCTGAAGAACAAAGAGGTTGGTGTTTATTCTTCATTCATTCATGATGCTGAAGAACATTCATGTTAGAAAGATTCAAGCACTACATCACATTTAGATATGCAGTTAAACTATGAAATGGTACAGAATGTTCTTTTTTTTATTATTTTATTTTTTACAAATGGTCAGTAAAGGGAGGTTTAAGAAATTGTTATTGTAGTATCCTCAGTACTAATAAATAAACAGCAGACATCGAGGTAGCTTTATCTGGGAGTTTACTGAACACCAGGCATCCATACAAACAGTGCCAGCCAGTACAACCCAGTACAACACATGAGCCTGCAGTAGTGATGTTACGTTCGTGAACGAATCGTTCTTTTTGAAAGAATCTTTTAGGTGAACGAATCATTCTCGTTCACGTTATCCATTGACTCATATTTCTCGTTCACTGAAACTCCTCCCTCCACCACTGCGCGCCGCTATTGCACGCATGCGCAGCTCAATGAACCGTGTAGCTCTGTGGACCGTTTCATCTGTCAAAGACAAAGAGTGACTAAACCTCGAGCCAATAGCCTTCGAGTATGATACGAGGACGGAGCATGTGATTTGTTGAATCTAGTGAACGAATACGCCCTTTATTGAGTTTCTTTGAGTTTGAACGAGTCAAATGAACTGTTACATACATCTCGTTCGTGAATGAAAGAACCAGTTGTTCGAACGTCAAGATAAGTCTGAACGAGAGAGAGATCTCCCGTTCGTGAACGAATTGAACGAACTGGTTGCTATACCCAGTTCGTGTACCAGGTCGGCCATTCTGTCAATCTAGTTCATCAATCAGCAGAAAGTGAATGCAAAGCGCAGGTAACTTATCCGTACTGTGCATGCGCAATTCATATCTTACATACAGAACATAACTCCTCGTTTAACTCGTTCTGACCAAACAAATAAAATGTTAACTAGCCTGCCTAGTATGCAAACAAATTAAAAAACACTTGTGATTTGGTCATCCGAAAAGAGTGTAATTTAAAAGATAAAAATAGTGTAAAGACTTTGACGCTTATTTAGACTTATTTTATCCATTTAATGAGTAGGGCACCATTTTTAATAAAGTTAATAAGTTTTTATTTTGTAACAAGTAAATATGTTAGTTGAACAACACATTTTGCCGCACCTGCTGCTGATGTATTTGTGTAATATGGGAAAAAAAAAACCTGAACGAATCAGTGAACGAATCTGAATGAATCATTTTGGTGAACGAACTAAAAATGAACGAGTCTCTGGAAAGAATCAAAATTTCCACCACTAGCCTGCAGATTCTTCCTCGGCTATATACCCCTTTGACTGAGCTACTACTGCCACCTAGTGTACAATTCGAATATGAGAAAGATAACTCTCCCCATCTACCACATTCCTTCCCCCTTAAGCTATTGCCTTCGTCCAAATCCCCAACATCACCCTACCCCAAATCACTTTAACATGTGCTAGTCAAATTTAACTTTTTTTTTTTTTTTTTTTTTTAAACACTCATAGTTCTTCAACTTGGTTGGTTTCGAAACAGTTCTCAGCGACCGGCATACCGGTGCAATCGAGGATAGTGACTGCCTCCTTAGAGTACCTGGAGGTTGAAAGTCCATCTCTACTGGTTTGGCCTTTTCTGAAACAGGTTTTCCCACACTCTGAGTGTTTGTCTCTGGAACACCGCAGGTTTCCTCGGGAATGGATGTCTCTGATGCTGCAACAGCTGCCGCTGAATATTCAGACCACCCCAAGGGTTCCATAATCTTTGGTTCCATCCAGTCCTTATCCTCAGAACTGGCCAATATCTGGTCGACATGTCTGCGCAATGTTGCCCCCTCCTAACATGACCTTGTAAGAGACAGGACCTGTTATCTTGATAATGAACCCGGGAATCCACTTAGGTCCATGACTGAAATTCTTCATGACTGAAATGTTTCTTTTGAAAGCTCTGTTGCCGTTCCACCCTCCTTCTGCGGTCCGGATGAATAAAGTCTAATGTCGATCTCAACTTCCTGCCTTGCAACATTTCAGCAGACGACAGCCCCGTAGTGGACTGTGGTGTAATGCGATAACTAAACAACACCATTGATACTTTTAGTGGCTACGCTTCCCTCCCCTGCCTTCTTCATCATCGCCTTGAATGTCTGGACTGCGCGTTCAGCACAACCATTAGAGGAAGCATGATAAGGAGCAGAAGTGATGTGTTCGATCCCATTCTTCTGCATGAACTCTCGGAATTCTGTACTCACAAAACATGAGCCGTTATCGGACACCATTGTCTCCGGTATTCCTTGATTGCTAAAGCTCTTCCTTAGACATTCAATCGTGCTGGCTGAAGTTGAGGTAGTTACAGGGTACACATCCATCCATTTGAAATGCGTGTCCATCAGAACCAAAAACATGTGTCCCATAAAAGGTCCTGCATAATCAACATGTAATCTTTGCCAGGGTTTGCTCGGCCACTGCCAGGGATGAAGAGGTGCTGGAGCTGGAGTATTACGATGTTCTTGGCATGCTACACATCGTTTAACGACCGCTTCAATGTCTGCATCTAACTTTGGCCACCAGAAGTAGCTTTGTGCTAATGCCTTCATTCTAGTGATGCCGATGTGACCGTGATGTAGCTGCTGTATCAAGGCGTTCCGGCCTGGCGGCGGCACCACTGCCCGTGAGCCCCACAGTACACATCCACCTTGCACACTTAACTCTGTTTTCCTCACAGCATATGGTTGGAAAACTGGGTTCCCGTCTGGTGGCGGCCAACCATATTGGACGAATTGCGCCACTCTGTACAACACCGGATCTCTGCTTGTCCATCTGCTCATGTCGGCTGCTGAGACGAGGGTCACATTCTCCAACATCAGCACTCGCTCCTCCTGCTCTTTCTTGACAGACGGCTGAGGTAGAGGAAGTCGACTCAACGCATCCACATTGCCATGATGTTTTCCGGGCTTGTAAACAATCTCGTACCCATACGCTCTCAAGGCAACTGCCCAACGTTGTATACAAGGTGAAGCCATTTGAGGCACAGCCTTCATCTCATTAAAAAGAGCCAGTAGCGGTTTGTGGTCCGTGCAAATGACAAACCATCTTCCATATAAATATTTGTGGAAACGCTGAATGCCAAATATCACCGCCAGACCTTCTTTGTCCAGTTGGGAGTAGTTTAATTCAAAAACATTAATGTCCTAGACAGGAAGCTGATTGGTCGTTCTGCCCATTTGGCATGCGATGCGACAGCACCACACCCACCCCATAAGGAGAAGCATCGCAGGCCAGGATCAGATCTTTTTGGCTGTCATAATGTACTAACACATCAGACGACAGCATGAGTCGCTTGGACTCCTCAAAAGCGTGCTCCTGTTCGCCCTTCCATTTCCAAGTGGTTTCTTTCCTTAATAATTCATGTAAAGGCGACAACAATGTTGACAGGTGTGGCAGGAACCTGTTGTAGTAGTTAAGCAGTCCTAGGTACGCTCTCAGTTCTGTGACATTAGTCTGTGCTTCTTGTATTGCCCTGACCTTATGTGGCAAAGGATGAAGTCCAGCTGCGTCTACCTTATGACCAAGGAACTCTGCTTCCTGTTCCATGAACACACATTTGTTGTGCTTCAAGCGAAGACCAGCTTCCTGCAGTCGTGTTAACACCTGGTTCAGTGTTGCAAGATGACCCTGGTCACTCTGGCCCGTCAGCAAAATGTCGTCCAGATAGACGGCCACATTCGGGACGCCGGCCACCAGACTCTCCATCATTCAATGGAATATGGCTGGACTGGCTGAAACACCAAATGTAAGACGATTCACCCGAAACAGACCCTTGTGCGTATTAATAGTGACTTATGGCTTAGATGTCTCATCAAGTATCACTTGCTGATATGCATGACTCAGATCCAGTTTACTGAACCTTTTTCCTCCTGACAACTTCTCAAACAAGTCCTCCAATTTCGGTATTGGATACTGCTCCAGCTTCGATACCTGGTTGACAGTGAGCTTATAGTCACCACAAATGCGCACAGAATTATCAGCTTTTAACACAGGCACGATCGGTGCTGCCCACTCTGAGAACTTCACTGGCTCAATAACCCCCTGGTTTGTGAGTCTCTCTAACTCCACCTCCACCTTTTTCCTCATGGGACACGGCCCGGGGTTTATAGAACTTTGGACTCACCCCTTCTGTAATGTAAATTGCTGGTGGACCTCTCCAAGTACCCAGTTCCTCCTTGAAAACATCTTCATTTTTCCCTAGCACATACTGCAATGTTAACTCTTGCTGCTCCATCTTATTTATACTGACACAGTTAATTCCCAACTCCTTTATCCCTGCCTAACAGGTTTGGACCTGGCCCTGTTACCACCACTACTGGTAGCTGTTTGACTTGGTCTTGGAACCTCACAGTCACCCTTGCCGCTCCTAGTGTTGGTACTTTGTGGCCCGTATAGGTTTTCATCGTCATCGAGCAGTCATGCAACTCTTGGGTGTCCTCTGCGGTCCATAACTTGTCATATTCAGCTTTAGACAAAATCGTCACGCTACAGCCAGTATCCACTTCGAATTCCACAATGTTCTCATTTATGTTTAGCTGCGCAGTAATGGGATTGATTTTCGTTAACTTTGGCTCTGTTAGATTGTACATCGTAAATACATCTTCATCACTCGTGACATTCTCCATAGATTCACTTATGTGATGCGCCGACTGATTTTTATCGTTTCTAAACCTTCCAGACTGCTTGTGCTTCCCTCTTCCCTCCCCCTTAAGCCCCTGGTCCGCCAGAGGCGAGGATTTGTACACTCTCTTCAAATGTCCCTTTTTACCACAGCCATGGCACTTTTCATTGACAAAACGACAGTCTCTTGCCATATGTTCACCCCACACCGGTAACATGTAAATGGTGTTGCTTTTCCTTGCCATTTATGGTTTGACTCAACATTATGCATTAGCAGTTGATTACTGACATTACTCCCGACGCCCTCCACAATTTTCAATTGCAAATCACGGACATCCCTATTTGCTGTCTCAATGGCCAGTGCCACTTTCAATGCTTTTTCAAATGTGAGCTCAGGCTCCGCCAACAATCTCCTCTGCATGCGATCGTCCGCTATGCCACACACGAGCCTGTCGCGTAGCATCTATGTTAATTTATCGCCATAGTTGCAATGTTGCGCGAGCTCTCGCAGAACGGTCACGTACTCCATCACAGTTTCATTCACTGCTCTAGTCCGCGAATTAAACTTAAATCTTTGGACTATTTCACTGGGCTTTGGGTTATAATGCGACTGCAGCAGGTCCGTCAAATCTTTATATGATTTTTCGCCAGGCTTGTTCGGGCTCAATAAGTTCCTCATTAAACTGTATGTACGACTACCAACAGAGCTTAACAATATTGCCCTCTTTTTTTCCTCATCGTCAATCCCATTTGCCATGAAAAAATGTCCCAATACTAGGGCTGGGCGATATATCACACGATATTGTTATGCGCACCTCATCAATAAACCCGTTCCTTGATTAGTAGTAAATCTCCTTCACCTGCTTTCAGATGGAGCGGCATTTACTACAAAGAGCCGTAGTTAACTGACAAGCTGAGCCATATCGCATCAATATCGCGGACGTATCGCCAGCGATAATTAATGCGATATGGCTCAGCTTGTCAGTTAACTACGGCTCTTTGTACACAGCAAAAACTCCAGTGTTAAATTAACACTCCTGCGAATGTATATGAGTCCACACTCAAGAGTGTTAAAGTTAATAAGATAATTAAGTGATTAATTTAGTAATGATTGAGCATTATTGAAGACACCTGAAGAATCACTGAAGGAAAAAATCTCAAATTGTAAGCCACCGTTATGGCGATCATTGGTTGCTTTAGTTGGGCTCTTCCCAGCTAACAATTTTAGGTTCTGGGAACGTTCTGGGAACGTTAGTTTTTGGTTCCCAGAACGTTCTGGGAACGTTCCCAAGAACGTTCCCTATTGGTTACCCAGGAAAGTTTTCTTAACATAAATGGAACGTTCCCTTAAGGTTAGGGGAACGTTCTGGGAACCTATACGGAACGTTCCCAGAACATTCCTGCAACGTTCTGGGAACATTCCCATAAAGTTCCCAGAACGTTCCCCTAACCTTAAGGGAACGTTCCATTTATGTTAAGAAAACTTTCCTGGATAACCAATAGGGAACGTTTCTAGAAGGTTCCCAGAAAGTTCTCTCAAGGTTCCCAGAAAGTTCTCTCAAGGTTCCCAGAAAGTTCTCTCAAGGTTCCCAGAAAGTTCTCTCAAGGTTCCCAGAACGTTCTCCTAACCTCTACATTCTGATGTATGTACATAAATAATAAGTCAACAAGCCACTTCTTTACATAGTTTATTGTTCACAAAACATAAGAATATTATGAACCATGAATTAAATATTAAAAAATAAATATGTAATAAATATAACTTGCATTTAAAGAATTTAAAGAAATTTGCATTTAAAGAATTTGCATTTAAAGAAACAAATCGCAATATCTTAAATGAAATATAAACATTTTAAACAACAAACAACATCAAAAAAAAATGTACATCAATAGGTATGAATGTGTGAACATGAAACTGAAAATGTGTTCGGTGAACATGAAACCGTGAACAACTTCACCAACGTCTTCACTTCACCATCAGCTGCAAATCAAAAACAAAGGGAAAAAAAAGACATGAGTCAAATGAGATGCAGGTGTGTGTGTGTAATCAGCACAGTGCAGGTGTATGGTGTAAAGTGTAAACAGTCTAGGGAGGTCCATGAAGGGAAATGTAGTCCGTGATCACCGAGGGATTGCGTGGCTAAACGTGACAAAATTCACCTCCAAGCCTCAAAGGGATACTCCACTTTTTTTGGAAATAGGCTCATTCTACAACTCCCCCAGAGTTAAACAGTTGAGTTACCGTTTTCGAATCCATTCAGCCGATTTTCTGATATTTAGAAGAATATCAGTAACCAGACAGTTTCTGGTCTCATTGACTTCCATAGTATATATATTTTTACTTTCTACTATGGAAGTCAATGAAAACTCAACTGTTTAACTCTGAGGGAGTTGTAAAATGAGCCTATTTCCAAAAAAAGTGGAGTATCCCTTTAAGATGTGAATTTATTACTAAAATTAACTTGTGCCCTGCAATAATTTAATTGCACATTGCCGCATAAGTTACGCACAGTGAAGATAATAAACTAGGGTATTAGTTTGACAAACTGATTGCACAAATATTTTCTATGAGAAGCAATCATCACATACAGTACAAAGAAAAACATTTGTGTGTGTGTGTGTGGGGGGGGGGGGGGGGATGCAATAATAAATTGCTGTGTGTGCAATAATGAAGTTTTGCTGATGCCTTGTAGACTGATGTTATGATATTCACAGCACAAATACTTTTACACTCATCTAGTAATTATACTTTCCAAGTTAAAAGTTTAGATTTTAGGCCACTCATCACTTAGATGTCGCTGTAAAAGTTACAAACCTTATTAAAGGGGAACTTGGCAACTCTAGCCATTTCTTCGCTGATTTTCACTTTTGTTGTTGCATGTTTTGTCAGCGCGCTCCCCCTAAAGCTGTGAGGCATATTTCACAACACTGTCTTAAAGAAACTGACTTGCGGCCCCTCCTCCCCCTTTCTACCGCTGCTCATGTGCATTTATTATGAGCAAGCCAACTTTATCGTGTGGAATATGTCTACCGAGGTGGGTAATACATTATACACATTGAGGGCGGCGTGTTTGTTTGTCAAATTGCCGTAAAGCAGTTTGTGTTTCTCGCTTGTTCTCACTTCTCACGAGACGTCCTATTTTCAAATTACCGGGACGTTAGTCCACATGTTGCAAGGTTGGTTTTCCGCCTGGGAACGCTGGGAGGAGCGGGGAAAGCCACCATTCTCACCATAACAGGTTATTAAACCATCCAAATGATTTCTAAACGGTTTTATTAAGTTGAAATAATTGCCAAGTTCCCCTTTAAAACTAATATCAGTCTATAAACCATGTCACAAATGACACGAGAAATTTTTTTTGCATGAGGTACATTGAATCATTGAAAATTAAAACAAAACTGACACGATTGCTTACCATTTTAAATGCCTGTGTGGAGCAAATTTATGGACCATTGAAATGAGGTCTTCAATCTCACTGGCCTTTAGAGACTTGCACAACTTCTGTCCTGCATTGCCCCTGTATGTAGGAATATTATGTAAACATCGTAGCTATTTGAAAATTTCACAATATTATTGTTTTAAATGTTGTCTTGGTGAACATAAGAAACTTCTTTCAAAACATTCAAATTTGTACCAAGACAATTAGTGTAGTAGAGATCAAAATTAGAGAACAATTAAGAAACACTTGATTATTTTCAGAAATATTGTTAATCTTGATTGCTTGACATTTTGAGGGATATTCGCTGTGGGTATACCATTGTTATACTAGCATTTTTTACAAAATAACCAACGTACTTCAACAAAAACCTTTATTTTGTCGAAAACACAGCGATCAAAATTAGAGAACAATAACCCTTGCAGCACAAAAGCTAGCATTACAACAAAAATTTGAGGATTCCAGCAGTCAAAAGTTAGTAGGAAATGTGGAGGCCCTTGCTTTGAATGACCTGAGCACATCTGCGGCCACTGGACATCACTAGATTCTCACACTGCTCTGAAGTGATCTTGGTCCACTCTTCTTCCAGTCTCTTACACAGATAATAGTGGGCTGATTGGGAGATGCTTGCAGGGAAGGAACCACATGTTGCAGAAGGAGGTTCTGATAAACATTTGCATTCACCATGCCATGTAGCTGTATAATAGGCTGTATAATAGGCCCAACTAGACTGTCCACATGACATGCTCCTCCACAAAGGTTAGTCTACATGGCATGGTGAATGCAAATGTTTATCAGAACCTCCTTCTGCAACATGTGGTTCCTTCCCTGCAAGCATCTCCCAATCAGCCCACTATTATCTGTGTAAGAGACTGGAAGAAGAGTGGACCAAGATCACTTCAGAGCAGTGTGAGAATCTAGTGATGTCCAGTGGCCGCAGGTGTGCTCACGTCATTCAAAGCAAGGGCCTCTACACTTCCTACTAAATTTTGACTGCTGGTATCCTCAAATTTTTGTTGTAATGCTTGCCTGTGCTGCAAGGGTTATTGTTCTCTAATTTTGATCGCTGTGTTTTCCACAAAATAAAGGTTTTTGTTGAAGTACGTTGGTTATTTTGTAAAAAAATGCTAGTAGAACAATGGTATACCCACAGCGAATATCCCTCAAAATGTCAAGCAATGAAGATTAACAATATTTCTGAAAATAATCAAGTGTTTCTTAATTGTTCTCTAATTTTGATCTCTACTGTATGCTTGACATTAGTGTATGTTTGAAGTTTTACTTACTAGTCATATGGTTCATAGCGTCTTCGAGATGATGATCAGGACACAAACTGCTACGGGGCAGGGCATCAGCGTGGAAGGATCTAGGAACACAACAAACCATTTGACACAGAGCCAACAATATTATTATACAATGCCAGGTTTATTAAAAGGAAAGAAGCTACAGCAGAGGGGAAAGGCAGAAAAGAGAAAGAATATAAAGAATATACAAAAATAATTTCTTAATTAGGATAACAGAATTTGTTTTTAGGGTTGCTTATTGATTTAATATTGCTCATACAGTGTCACTTACGTTTGGATGTAAAAACCTTCTTATATATATATATATATATATATATATATATATATATATATATATATATATATATATTAAACAAATAAAAAATGTAAATTTGAGAAAAAAAATTATATATATATATATATATTATATATATATATATATATATCCTACATCTCTGGCAGCAGCTTTCTTCAGAAATGTGGAGCTTCCCCTCTGATTTAAAGGGGTTATTTTGTTGCTGCTGAAATCACAGAACATTTTTTTTTTATCAATAACGTTATGTGTTTAACGTTACCATTCAGCAGAGTTTCAGACTATTTTCTCGCTCCATTGTAAGAGACGTCACCGATTAACAGTACATACGATTATGTTAACATTTATATTAAATAAATTTGCTCACTTCCAAGTAAAACCTTAACAAAAACAAACTCTCATCTACACATAAGAGGTGATTAAAAGCCCAAAATGTCATAAACAAAAGCTCAACCGAGTTAAGTTGGCTAACGTTAGCTAACTTACTTAGCTTAACTTACCTCTTCTGAAGTTTTTGCAGACTTTTTCCGAAGACACTAAACCATCTATATAAAGTAAATATTTAACAGAAGCGTGTCAATAACAAGTAAGAGAAGTGTCAAGAACAGTTGTGTGTATTAATTCGTGTTATTTTAGAGACTAATCTCACCTGAAAGCAGTGAAAACAACAGCGAGACAGGAGCTGTGTCTGAAATCGCTCACTCGTTCACTCCTTCACTAATCCCTATATAGTGAATGGCAGTTGAGTGCACTATATCTGCAAGGAGTGAACGAAATGAAGTGAGTGAATTCGGACGCTGACGTTTACACTGTGCGTCGGAGAGTTAGAGCTGTCGCAGAAAAGGCTTCGTCACACGTACTGATAAAACTCATTTTATCTTATGTTACTTACTTTATAAAATAATATTAACAAAATAATATTAACAACGATAACAATCATAATGACTTTATTTTGTAATTATATATACCTTAGTGCCAGCTTTGTAGTTTCATCGACTGAAATTGTAACTCTCACGCTCACAGATGACGTGGTCCTTGAGCGCCCTCAGGCGACCGTTATTATATTCGAATGAATACGCTTCCTAACGACCATAACGGATATTTTTAAATCATCCACCAAATTATCATCTCTCCCTTTACAGTTTAACGAGTTAACAATGCCACAAATTATAAAAACACATAAGTAAAACACATTAAATTGTGTTAATGCCTAAATAATATATTTTAATAAAAAAAACGATATAAATATAATTTAATTTTACAATTCATCTATATAATATTGTCTCAATGTTTTAATATGTTATATTCAAGTAATGATTCATAGAAAAATAAAATAAGCAGGAATAAGAAAGCTGTAATGTAATCTCTGGTTTAAATTTTCTCTCTCATTTCTCTCCGCATTGGATTGTGGGAAATAGTGCTTCAGCAAGTGTACATCGAATGTACACTCAAATTCAGAGAGGATTGTGGGTAAAAGTAGGGAATGAATGTAGGGAATGATGTCGTTCACTCAGAATTCGGACACCACTACAAAATGGCCGACACCCGATTTAGTGCACTATATAGTGGATAGGGAGCGATTTCAGACACAGCTAGGGAGTTTCAGCCTTCTTCTTCTGTTGTTTAAATGGCGGTTGGCAAACCAACTTTAAGGTGCATTGTCCGCCACCTACTGGATTGGAGTATGGAGCACTACTTGATAGAATACACTTGATGAAAAAAATATATATATTATAATAAATTAATTATATCTTTCTTACCAGTTCTGTGTCATTTAAAAATTTGAAAACTTTTTCGTGTATTGTATAATTTTTTCCTTCTATTAAATCCTTAAGTGTATAATTTCTTACACCCCTATCCTTTAAAGACTGAATTAATTCAAGCCTTTCTCTACTGTATGCTACACAATCTAGTAATATATGTTTTACTGTTTCTTGATATCCATATTTATCGCAATTACCACTTTCATGTTTTCCTATTTTATGTAAACTTTGATTCAGTGCTGTATGTCCAATACGCAATCTTGTCATAATCACATAGTTTTTCCTGTTATTAACGTTTGTTCTTTCCACCCCCACATTACTTTGTATACTATACAAATGTCTTTATCTTATTTCATTGTCCCATGTCCTCTGCCACCTCTTTTTCACTTCAGTCCCAATCAGCCCCTTAATTTCGGCTTTACTCGTCTCTACTCTGATGTTGATCTCAGGATATTTCAACGACTCCTTTGCCAGTTTATCAGCTTCCTTGTTCCCCTTTACTCCGACACTGGCACCCACAACAAACTCACCCTTACGCCTAAGTACTTTATGCTATATAACTTCTGCAGTGTTTCATTTAAAATATCTTGTCTTGTTACAGAAGTTCCACTCTCTAAACTTTGCAGAGCTGATTGTGAGTCGGTACATATATCACACTACTATTAGGCTGCCTTTCTTCTATCCATTGTAAAGCTAATGATATGGCTATCAGTTCTGTTGTAAACACGGATATATGATCTGTTACTCTTTTTGAAATTTGAACACTGTCCTGAGGGATATATACTGCTGCAGCGGCTCTACCTGTTATGGGGTCTTTTGATCCATCTGTAAATATTTTTATCATGTTGTTATAGGCTACATTTGATTAATGTGTTGTTGAACAATAACTATTAACTTTATTCTTGTGTATCTCTTTATGAATTAATAAGTCTGTTTTTTTGAAAGTGACACGAAAGTTCACACGCACGGCCATTGATTAATTAAACCAAAAAATAACCTACAAGGAACGTTCTGGGAATGTTCCCTTTAGGTTATAAAAATAGAACCTAAAAATAACCTACAGGGAACATTCCCAGAACGTTCTCCTTAGGTTATAAAATGAAACCAAAAAATAACCTACAGGGAACATTCCCAGAACGTTCTCCTTAGGTTATAAAATGAAACCAAAAAATAACCTACAGGGAACATTCCCAGAACGTTCTCCTTAGGTTATAAAATTAATCCAAAAAATAACTTACAGGGAACATTCCCTGAACGATCTCCTTAGGTTATAAAATGAAACAAAAAAATAACCTACAGGGAACATTCCCAGAACGTTCTCCTTGGGTTATAAAATTAAACAAAAAAATAACCTACAGGGAACATTCCCAGAACGTTCTCCTTAGGTTATAAAATTAATCCAAAAAAATAACTTACAGGGAACATTCCCAGAACGTTCTCCTTAGGTTATAAAATGAAACAAAAAAAAAAACCTCCAGGGAACGTTCTGGGAACGTTCCCTTTAGGTTATAAAATTAGAAACTAAAAATAACCTACAGGGAACGTTCCTAGAACGTTCTCGTTTGGTTCCCAAAAAAATAACCAAATGGGAACCATACGGGAACGTTAGGGGAACGTTCTGTGTTTGCTGGGTTGACCCTTATATTAATAACTTTAGATTTTGTATGAGTTATAACTGCCAGATGAACAAAGAAAAAAAGTGTTCTGATGGTGTTGGTTGTAATATGACAATCATCATTTGAACTTCATGCTTTTGATTTATGTTGTTGGTTACAGCATAACTGTGATTCTGCATGAATATCCATAATTTTAGATATTGTAAAAGATTTCTTAAAAGTTGTTTTCTAAAAAAAAAAAAAATCTTTATTTTAGGCACACACATACTTCAAGATTCAGTCTATGCATCTCAACAATGGTGATGAACAGAATATTCAGTTAGGAAAAATAAATTACATAGAAAATTCAGATCATAATTTATTCATATCGCAATGCATGATGGGAGCCATTAATGAGATGTGATTGGTAGCAGCCACTGCAACATGCTTTATTATTGTCACCATTGTTGAGATGCATAGACTGAATCTTGAAGTATGTGTGTGCATAAAAGAAAGATTTTTTTTTTTTTTGAAAACAACTTTTAAGAAATTCTTTATATTATAGCCTATCTAAAATTCTGGATATTTATGCAGAATCACAGTTATGCTGTAACAAACAACATAAATCAAAAACACAAAGTTCAAATGATGATTGTCATAATATAACCAACACCATCAGATCACTTTATTCTTTGTTCATCTGGCAGTTATAACTGAGATAAAACAGCCAAACAAAATCTAAAGTTAATAATATAAGGGTCAAGAGCCCGACTAAAGCAACCAATGATCGCCATAACGGTGGCTTACAATTTGAGATTTTCTCCTTCAGTGATTCTTCAGGTGTCTTCAATAATGCTCAATCATTACTAAATTAATCACTTAATATCTTATTAACTTTAACACTCTTGAGTGTTAATTTAACACTGGAGTTTGTGTGTAGTAAATGCCGCTCCGTCTGAAAGCAGGTGAAGGTGATTTACTACTAATCAAGGAACCGGCTTTACTGACGAGATGCGCATATCAATATCGTGCGATATATCGCCCAGCCCTACCCAATACCTCGACGTATTCCTCCCATGTTTTGGACTGATTGTCAAAAGCAGTAAGTGTTCCTACCATCGCCGTAGCCATCTCGTCGTTTTGGTTAGCGTTAGCTGCCTCGTCAATCCACTTCCGTCAAATTTCCGCGTGATTGACTCACAAGTTTCTTCCGAGCTCAACCGCCATCCTCGTCGCCAAATGTATAGTTATAATGATTGTCAACACCAGACCAAGCTAAATACTATTTGAACTGTTTTATTTTACATTTAGTTTATATCTGGTTCTATATATATATATATATATATATATATATATTATATATATTTAGGAATAATTAGTAAACACCAAGTTACTAATAAAGTTGCATTTGTCAAATATCAAATAAGTTATTCATAGTTATAGAGATTCTTCTTACAGTAACGTTAATAACAGGGTTGAGTAAAAAATGTAGGACACGGGTAATGCTAATAAAAATTATTAATTTAAAAATAATTAAAGCCGCGGCCACTTTGCGTGTGAATTTTCTACAGACACTGCAACAGTTGTGAAATGATGTCAAACTCTGCAGCAGCTTTTTTTTTTACAAACATAAATTTAACATAATAATACCAATATTTAAAAAAAAAATAAACAATACACTCCACTTGAATGCTAAACCCTTGTGTTATTTCTCACAGGGTTATTCACTTGAGCTTGTGTTTCTGGTGTCCCACTTTCACATGCGCATGAATGGAAGTCAGTGCAAGGAAAGGTCTAGTGTGAACGGCCATTAATAATTAAAACGTTTTAGTAAAATAAATATCAATCTCAAATTTGGTGTCAACATAGGGCAGTATTGTATATTTTAATGTTAATATCATTTTAGATATTGATATTGATCTATTTAATAGTTCTTGCTAAATAAATTTGTGCCTATAATTTTTTCTTTTTTATAGTATTTTATATAATCAATTTATAAAAAGGCATCAAAATATCATAATATTTTTATAACAGTTGTCTACTTTCTACTATTACATTACGGCACACTTTGAATTATTTCAATGTACTGAAAATTACATTTAATAATTTGTTCTTTCATGTCAGACCTGATGGAAGAGACTGAGGAGAGTGAAGAACTGAGAGAAGTGAAGGAGGAGAGTGAAGAACTGAGAGAAGTGAAGGAGGAGAGTGAAGAACTGAGAGAAGTGAAGGAGGAGAGTGAAGAACTGAGAGAAGTGAAGGAGGAGAGTGAAAAACTGAGAGAAGTGAAGGAGGAGAGAGAAGAACTGAGTGAAGTGAAGGAGGAGAGTGAAGAACTGAGAGAAGTGAAGGAGGAGAGTGAAGAACTAACTGAAATGAAGGAGGAACATCATGTCCAACCTGGAGAAAAACCCTTGAGTCGCTCAAAGACTAAACAGACATTTTTAAAGAAAAGAAGAGCCAAGAAATCTTTCACCTGCACTCAGTGTGGAAAGAGTTTCACAACCAAACAAAATCTGGAGGTTCACATGAGAGTTCACACTGGAGAAAAGCCATTCGCATGTGATCAATGTGGGAAGAGATTCAGTCTTTCAGCAAATCTGAAAACCCATAAGAGGATCCACACTGGAGAAAAACCTTACAAGTGTTCACACTGTGACAATAAATTCAATCAGTCTGCAAATCTGAAAAGACATGAGAGGATCCACACTGGACAGAAGCCGCACACGTGTGATCAGTCAAGACAAGTCAAGTCAAGTATATTTGTATAGCGCTTTTCACAATACAGATTGTATGAAAGCAGCTTCACAGTATTAAATTAAAACGTCCACATTTGGTAATGCTGATCAATAGTTTTCAGCTATTCCAGAGCTTCGGAGCTAAATGTGAGGATGCTCTCCCTCCTTTGGTGGATCTGGATATCCTAGGAATGACCAGAAGCCTCGAATTTAGTGATATTAAAGAGCGCGGTGGATTATAGGGCGATAGAAGAGACTGGGGTTTAGACCGCGTTAAATAGACTGGGGCTAAGCCGTTTAGGGATTTGTAAGTCAGTAGCAATACCTTGTAATTAATACGGAACTTTATAGGTAACCAATGTAGTGATGATACATCGGTGTTATATGATCATATTTTCTTGATCTAGTAAGAACTCTAGCGGCTGCATTTTGGACTAAATGCATGAACTAACTTTTCTGCATCAGAAACTGATAGCATATTACGTAGCTTAGCAATGTTTCTAAGGTGGAAAAAGGCAGTTTTTGTAACATATTAAATATGATTTTCAAAAGACAGGTTCTAGTCTAGTATGATACCCAGGTCTTTTACTGTAGAGGATAAAGTAGCAGGACATCCTACTATGGTAAAGTTGTATTGTGAGAGGTTTTGTGTGCGGTTTTTGAACCGATAAGTAGTACCTCTGTCTTGTCTGGATTTAATAAAAGAAAATTACTAATCATCCAATCTTTCATGTCATTAACGCATTCTGTCAATTTTGATAATTTAGCGTTTTCATCTGGCCGTGATGAAATATATATTTGAGTGTCATCAGCATAACGATGGAAACTAATTCCATGTTTCCTTATAATATTTCCAAGTGGCAGCTGAAAGATTATGTGTATTTTCAGTTAACTGTAGTCTAATGCATTTACATTGTGACATGTTTCAGATGTAATCCACTCTGTCTGTGTCTGCTAAAAGTGTGTGCCAAATGGCCCATTCAGATGTATGGCCCACAGAAACTGATTGGTGTGAATGACAAAGAATCAGCATTGCTCAGAGTGGTTTAGCAAGTTAGATCGATCTCCTGTGGGAGGTCCTAACAGTTTTCTATTGTTTGTAGCCTATAGGCTTTGTCTTCATGTATAAAGTTCTATTCTCACAGACAGAACTTTGGGTTAAGATTGTTGAAGGGCGACATGCTAACATCGATGCTGAAGGCTGCTACACTACAAACCTTCAATAAATTCTTCTCCCCACAACTCCACTGCTCGGCCAAATACACCAAAATCTAACAGCTATATATTGAGAATAATAGAGGGCCTAACACAGATCCCTGCGGCACTCCATAGTTTACTGAAGTCATGATCGATTTTTCTCCATTTAAATAGACAAAATGGTAGCGGTCAGATAAGCATGATCTGAACCAGCTTAATGCTTGTCCTTGTACACCAGTGTAGTTTTGTAGTCAATCTAAGAGTATTGTGTGATCTATAGTATCGAACGCAGCGTTAATATCAAGTAAAACTAGTATTGAGATACAGCCTTGGTCCGAAGCTAAAAGTAAATAATTTGTGATTTTAACGAGCGCAGTTTCAGTGCTATGGTGCGGCCTGAACCCAGACTGAAACTTTTCATAGATGTCATTTTCTTGTGCAAAAAAGAGCCCAATTGAGCGAACACAACTTTTTCTAATATTTTAGACATAAATGGAAGATTTGAAATGGGTCTATAATTTGCTAGATTATGTGGGTCAAGTTGTTTCTTAATGAGAGGTTTTATCCCCTTGATCGGCAGGGATCACTGTTGATCCCGGATTATTGTTGTTCAAAATTCATTACTCGTCAAAACATCACACTCTTACTTGATCTGGACAAACTTGGCATCAAAAGAAAGGTTTAAGTCTCCAGCTTCGATGTTTGACCACTGTTTATGATTAAACTGGTTTGCAGTGATATTAATTTCTTAATTTATGCCAGGAGTGCAAAATAATTCATCTGTAACGTTCGTCATTTTGAATAGAAATCATCACTTCTCTGGTTTATTTGTGTTCAAATACATACAATATACAGCATCCGCCAGGGCTATTAGTCCAATGGTGCGCATATTTGGAGAAATGATTATTTATCACATGCTAGTAAAATATTTCGTCATACAGAATAACATTTCTATTCATTTACCACTGAAATATGCGATCTAAAGAGCTCAAACAGCGAACAGAGCGAGATCATAGACAGTAACAGAAATGGACAAATGAGTATTAGCTGTTCATGAGCTCGCAGCAGGAGCAACTTTATGACTATCTATGGGCTTCTCCCTTGACTTTATGCCTCCACGTCCCCCCGATTGCCTGGGAGCTTCTACTTCTGTCTATACGGTGATTGATCTTACGTGAGACAGAGAGTCACAGGGTTATGACGCAGTCGTTAGCCTATATTTACAAAACGCCTTCCAAATCGGCCATAACGTAAGATACACAGTAATGGAGCCTTTTATACATTGTCGTGTTTCTTTAGAAATAAATAATGGACAAATGGAGTCTTTGGACGTCTCCGATGTAAAGTTATTCGCTGTCAAAGTGACGCCAAAATGAATGGGAGTCAATGGAATGCTAACAGCAGGTGATAGCCAGCTACAATGGCGGCGCCCGGAGAGGCTTCAGTTACCGGTTGATGGATTACCCCCTTGAGCGAGATGTGTGTATACTCTTCCTGGTTCGCGTCATATTTGACCTCAAAGCTATATCATTCGCTGTACAGCTGTCAATCATCTGACGTGGTCCAGCGTGACCTCTTCTGCATGACGCGTCATGTGTACACTTCCTCATATACTGGACATCCGTGATAATGAAGCGAAACTGACATCTCTTCACCTGAATCAAGGAACTAATAAATGCACGATTGAAATATTATGTGTTTTGAGTGTGATTTTCGTGCGATTTGGGGTTTTCATATGAATAAAGAATGTTTACAGAATGCATATGCTAGGTAGATCTAGCCCATAGCTTCATCTAAAATGCTAAATACAACATATTTCAAAATCTTTTCATGACTTGAAACCATTTTGATCCCGACCGGAATATGATACAAATACTCGATGTTGTTTTAAAGTTAACTTTGAATAAAAGTGTCAGATTAATAAATTAAATTGTGTCATGTAGCTTGAGGCTACTTGTTGTGCTTATGCACCTGCTTGCAGAAGCTATTCCATTTCATACAATCATTTTAAAAAAAATAATTCGCATTTAAAGTTCCAAGAATTGTTAATATAATAGGTGGATTGGTCATGTAGAGGTTTAGATCTCTAGATCAGAGATGTTTAGATGGCCAATACAGGCTATAATGGCTGAATTCAAACAAAAGAACAAGGATAAAAGAATAATGAAGTTTAGCTCATACCGGCAGAGGTGTGAAAGGTTGGTCGATTAAATGAAAAGAACATGAATGGGGCCAGTTCTCCTTGCCAGACATTAGTCAGAGACTGTAAATGGGTGTTTACAGGGCAATACAATATTTGATGAGAATCTTATATAGCATTCTCTAAAACTTCACCAAAGTCTCCCCTAACATGGTCTCACAATAGGCTTAATAAAATGCATAATTTTAGAGATATCATCTTCAGATTTAAATGAAGCATGACCACAATTGTGGCTACACTTTAGTTGTGGTTGGTTACAAGTTGCTATCCTAAATTCACATAATATTTTTATACATTTAATAAATATGTTCTTAATATTTGTTGTTTTTGTTTTTATGTTTGAGCTTATATATCTCAATATTAATAACAGTCTGATTACTTTTTAGTCTTGAAATGTAAACTCTCAAGGGTTGGCTTTCTAATGTTGGTTATGTGTCTATTCAGAATGACTTATGAGCAGCAACCTTTTTATTTTGGGTATCTCATGAATGCATCACTTGCCAAAATTGGGGCCGACTAGTAAGGGTTATTACTGCCAGTTTAAATGTTCTTGGAACATGACCTAAAGATAAAGATGAGTTAATGATATTGAGAGAGAGGCTCTTCCACTACAGGCAACACTTCTTTCGGTAGTTTAGTTGGTATAGGATCTAATAGACATGTTGTTGTTTTAGATGAAGTGATAAGTTTATTTAACTCTTTTTGTTCTATAGTTGTAAAGCACAGTAATTGTTCTTGCCGGGTGATAATTGAGGCTGAATTATAAGGCGCGATTGAAGATTGAACATTTTCAGTGTGGGAAGAGTTTTGGTTTCAAAGGTGACCTGAAACGACACATAATGATCCACACTGGAGAGAAGCCGTTCACATGTGATCAGTGTGAAAAGAGATTCTCATGCAAACAAAATCTTGCGTGTCACATGAATATCCACACCAAAGAGAAGCTGTTCACATGTGATCAATGCGGCAAAACATTTCTCGGTGCATCAAACCTGAAGACACACCTGAGAGTTCATACGAAGGAGAAGCCACATTCCTGTTCTGTGTGTGGAAAGAGTTTTTCACTGCTGACATATTTACATAGACATGAGAAAATGCATACTGATGTGAGAGAGTACATGTGCTTTGAGTGTGAGAAGACTTTTACTACAGCAAACTGTTTAAAACAGCACCAGAGAATTCACACTGGAGAAAAACCTTACAAGTGTTCACACTGTGACAAGAGATTCAGTCAGACAGCAAATCTGAAAACACATGAGAGGATCCACAGCAGAGAGAAGCTGCACACGTGTGATCAGTGCGGAATAAGTTTCTCTTTTAATACTCACCTGAAGATACACATGAAGATCCATGCAGTGTCTCCACATCACCACAGTCTGCAACAAAGTCTCTTCCGTGTAAGTTAGCCACACATCACCCTATAGCCAAATCTCTCCTCTCCATCTATAGCCGGTGTGTCTTGAGCACAGGACACTTTGTTCATTGATTGATATTTAATTTGTCAGTTCAGATCAATGCAAAAAAGAAAAAAAAAAGAAAAAATTGCTCTCTGGCAGCAGGTGGTGCTCATGACTGAGAGTAAATGGTCCCATTTTGCGACTTTATTTTCCTGCCGGTGTGAGACCCATTTCTGCCGCATACGAGAAACATCACAGCAAACGAAACCACGTTAAAAAACAGTTTATCAGCTCGGAGCAACACTAGATAGCAGTTTACTCGTGGGCCGATCTTGATCACGCAACAACATTACTACACAACACTGGGAGATCCATTGAGAAAGCATTTTAAAGGGGATAGATCACCCAAAAATTTTAATTAGCCCATGATTTACCCACCCTCAAGTCATCCTAGGAGTATATGACATTATTCTTTCAGACAGATACAATCAGAGTGTAAGGATGGATTTTTCCTGAATTCAAGAATTCGAACCTGCATTAAAACAATAAAAACTCAATAATCTGCAAAGGAGATCTAAGGGACAGAGAGCATAACACCCAATCTGATCTCTTCCCCCCATGCTGTGTTCCTGACTCTGCACACTATCTTCTCTCCTTCAGGGCTCATTCATTCATGCAAATCAATAAGCATTCATGCTCACAAGCCTCCTTCCTCCAGCTGTGTTATGTGAGGGCAAAATAAATACTTCTGGTGCTAATGGTAAAGTTGTTTCATTCTCGCAGCAGCAGAACAGTCAGAAAAAGAAAACAATGTTCTTCTGTTGTGAGAGATGCCCCAATAAAGACTGTTGATAACCATTTGTCTTTATCCCCCCAAACTCAGACATGACCACTTGGGTCACGAGAAAGGGTCCAACATAAGCTGAATAAATATTTTGTTGCTAGATGTTTATTGTTCCTTTGTTTCACTTGGGTATTTAAAGGGAATTGGCAAACCACTCAAGGAAGCATCGGTAAAAAAAAAAAAAACTTCCCACACTGTTGCTGTGTGTCTCTATTGCCAGGTATGCTGACTCTTTTAAACTATTTTTGATATTGCATTTTGAATTATGTTTGTATTTTATGCTGATCAGTTACGTACTTTAATACATAAGTAATACATCCTTTCCATTCAACATTTGGCCCAGAACAATAGAATATATATATATATATATATATATATATATATATATATATATATATATATATATATATATATATATATATATATATATATATATATATATATAGTTTAGCTTTTAACACCTTTTATATGACGCTATTTCTTTTCATGGCCATAGGTTAAAAGAAAATACAAAATCGACTAGACTATTTCAGTAAAAAAACAATTTCAATCCTCCTGATGTTCTCTAGGTCGCCAGCACCTTTATTTGACACTGACACCTACGAGCCAGCTTTGCAGGTCTGAATTTACATCTGGGCTTCTTTTTTTAACACTGTTAGCTACTTACATCTTATCTCGCCATTGACCCTAAACTGAAGCGACGAGTCATGTTGCTAAAATTCTGTGAACATAAAGTTTGCCTACTTTGATTTGATTGGTTATTTTAAATATTCTTACATTGACGAGCACTGACAGACCGACGAGGCTGAGATGAACCACACACACACACACACACACACACACACACACACACACCACACACACACACACACACACACACACACACACCACACACACAACACACACACACACACACACACACACACACACACACAACACACACACACACACACACACACACACACACACACACACACACACACACACAGCACTCAGACTGTATCTATGAACCACATTATGGATAACATCATGGAGAAGCTCACAGCTTTGCAAAGGCAAATGGATCGTTGCGGAGACCAAAGTGGACAAGGAGAATAGCCTGTGTAAATTGAATGCGGCTACATTCTCAAATGTGTATCACTGGATCATTATGGAAAATTGCGACGTTGTTGTGTTTGGTGCTGCTTTACTGTATTTGGGGAGAAGAGGTCTGGTAGGAACGAAAGTTCACATCGTATGTTTCTCCGGAATCAGCCAGCGTGAAGGATGTCCTATATTCCGATTGGTTGCCGCTGAACCGCATCATAGCTCATTACCATAAAGTTGAGCTTCTTTCAACTTTCTGATTGACGCTCAAAACGCTCAAAGCGCCCAAAACGCGACGCCGAGGGATTTGACGCTCCTTGCAGCTGAGAGAAGCCAGCTTCCATTGAAAATGAATGACTTCCGGCCGCTTTGGAAGCTCAAGTCGGCGGCGGTGTGAACGTACAGTTACAGTAGCATAGTCTGGGGGTTGCCTTTTTTTCTCCTCATCTCTCCTCATGTGTGCTGTATTTTTCCTCAATTGCCTGTCTTCCTGTCCTGTCTACCCCGTTGTCATATTGTATGTTTGTATGGACAGGTTGATGGCCAATTTCACTGGTACTTGTGACTTTGTGACAATAAAGGGTTACTACTATTACTACTACTACACACACACACACACACACAGGCCTCTGTTTTCTGACGTGCTCTCTACTTGGAGTCGCTGTGGATTGAGGAACGCGCTGATTATAACAAGACTGGTGAAGCTGAAGCCGGTTTCATATGTTTTATGTGCAAAGGCAAGCGCCAGTCAATTTAAAGTACACGCTTAGTGGTCCCATGAAAAACAGTGAAAACCGGACAATTTCATGAATTTATAAAAAAGTGGACATGTCCGGGCAAAAGAGGATGTTGGGCTCATGGCCATTGACATTTTAATGTACCCTTATTGTTTTGAGTGTGATCTAAAATAACTCTCAGTCAATTTAACACTTGGATTTTTGCTGTGTATATATAGATGAAGTGTGATCATGACACATCTGTCAATGCAACTCTTCTGGAAGTTGTAGTTTCACAAGCACAAACTTAGTAGCTTAATAAAAGCTTCATGACACAAGCACACACACACACACACACACACACACACACACACACACACACACACACACACACACACACACACACACACACACACACACACACACACACACACACACACACACACACACACACACACACATGTTGGTGCAACAGCATTATGAGGACTCTCCATAGGCGTAAACTATATATTCTGTCCCCCTACACTGCCCCTATCCCTATCACAGGAGACATGCTGCATTTTTAAGTTTTTAATAAAACATTGTTTTTTATGTTTTTTAAGCCATTTGATTTATGAGGACTTTTGACATGTCCTCACAAACCACCCATAAGTTGTAATACCAGTGTAATACACATGTCATAATACAAATTTGTGTCCTCATATATCACATAAACCAACTCTCTCTCTCTCTCTCCTCTCTCTCTCTCTCTCTCTCTCTCTCTCTCTCCCCTCTCTCTCTCTCTCTCTCTCTCTCTCTCTCTCTCTCTCTCCTCTCTCTCTCTCTCTCTCTCTCTCATGCACACACTTATGGTATATATCAAATATATGAAAGTGCACTTTTGATGATCTGTGATATTAAAACAAAAAGTGTAGACGTACAAAACGTTAAAAAACACCTCACTTGTGAAAATAGTTCCGAAGCGAATTAAAAAACTAACTGAACAAGCAACACAATGTGTTAGTGATGTGATGCAAAAAGATTGTGTAAATGAAAATATATAAATAAAAATAGACACATTAAAATTACTCTGAGGACACTGTATTGGGTTATTAAAAATAACTATATTTTATTATGATAAAATCTGACAAATAATCAGTAGCTACAATAGCTGGGTCTCCATCCAAACGTAAAGCGAATATGCAAATGTGTCTTCTAGTGTCATAGAGCCGTAAAGCTGTAGGATTCGAAACACAAACGACTCGTCACGGCGATTTAAAGACGATTCTTCTTTTGGGAGACAATAACTTTATTTATCGTGCACTTTCAAATTTAAAACTTTGCTGAACATTTAAATTCACAAACAGCTATAACTGCACTTTTTTGCGAATTAAGGGATTTTATTTTATTTTAAATTTGCCATTTCCATCAATCGTTTCTGATGCAATAGGCCTACTTCAAAGTGCGCATGAAAACAGGGTGATGGAAACATAGAGGAAGTTACTAACTAGAAGAGGAGCTGATGATGTTTAAAGGAAGAGCTGTAACTATATATAATGAAGAGAAAGAGCTGTAACTATATATAATGAAGAGGAGGAGCTGTAAATATATATAATGAAGAGAAAGAGCTGTAACTATATATAATGAAGAGGAGGAGCTGTAACTCTATATAATGAAGAGAAAGACTGTCAGAAACAGAAATGTATGATAAGTGTGATCTGTGTCTGCTGGGACTGATCATTCTCTCTTCACTTCTCACAGGTAAAGAAATCTGTATTTTCTCTAAACACATTTAGTGGAATTAGTCTGGAAAGAGTTCATTTGAACATGCTCAGTTTATTCTTGCACACATTCACGTTGTGATCTCAGAGTTGTGTATTGATACACACAGATAATACTGTATTATTCCTGATACTGGACGTAGTGTCACTCAAACATCTGATGATGAAGAATGATCTTCATATTAAGAGTGTGTCAGTGATTTGAACAGCTCTCTGATAAACACTAATAGTTTATTCTGGAGAGTGTGTTGTTTGTTTTAAGTGAGGAAAAAAGGGTACCACTTTACAATAAGGATATATGAATAATCATGTACTAATACCTGAATTAATACTTAACTCATGAACTAATGATCATTGATAGCACAAACTAATCATGAACCACTGAAGAGATACTGGATACGACTGGAGTCATTATCACACATGAATAACGGCAGCCTTAACCCTTTGATGCGCAAGCTATGGAAACCCCTTCTAATGCACAACATGGGTCTAAAAAGACCCGTATTCATTTCCTATGTTATTTCATGCATGGCTGAGTGTTTCTTTGCTGAATCTTTAAAATATATCTATTTTATCATTTGTTATTCCAGGTATTCATTAAATATCTTGTTTTTTTTTTCTTTTGAGATCAATTTATTTAAGCATTTAATATTCCATGATCTATAAATTCCATGATTTATAAATATTAAAAATTTCTTGTTTTCAATTTAAAAAAAATATTATTTTATTTATTTCTAGGTTGTGTTACTATATAGAATTTACTTATCAAGCATGATAAAACAAAATAATAAAGACAACATTTTAGCAGTCATTTAGACAAACACTTGAAATGTTTATTTGCCACTTTGTCTCACATAGCATTCACATATCATCACAGATAACTGATAACACTGAAATTGTAACTGTATTGAATTGAATTGTGGTGAATGTGATCAAATAAAAGAAAATACAAAAATCTAAATAAAATCACACTGGTACAGCGGCATCTGTACTGTTAGGCCTTCTACATGTAAATAAGCTTTAAAATACAATCTTTTTTTAGCTAACATTAGCTAGCTAGAATATGTCACCAGCTAGCTTTAGCTAATAGTGTTGGACATGTTTCTCCTTCTCACAAGTAATTTCTCTCTAGGATTACAAGGTCAAGGTAACCATAGCCTAATATTCAAATATTATGTCTATCTTTTACAAAATATCAAATATTTTCTGTGGTTAAAATAAAATAAGACTTGCGTCAAATATACAAAAGCAGCCGTGTTGAGTTGTGAAATGTGTGGCAGGTGAATAGTATTCTGCAGTAAATGTTCCTACTTGCAACAATGTGCAAATATCAAAGGTTTCTATATGGGTCATTTTTGACCCATGTATGTAAAATTGATGTAGAAATAAAAAAAACAACAACGGTGTTTTTTTATAAAGAAAGAAAGGAAACATTAACATAATGATTTGTGGAAATCAAAAACAAAATATTTAATGAAAACCTGGAATGAAAAAAAAAAAAAAAAAAAAAACGGTTTCACTTTATTTTGATGGTCCCTTTAACACATTCTGTTGACTATAAGTAACGGTGCACCTACATGTCTCCTAACTCTCAGTAGAGTATTAATAGACTGGTAGGGTTAGGGTTAGAATAAGTTGACATTTAGTTGCATAGATACTTATAGTCATGTAATGAGAGTTAGTTGACATGTAGTTGCAAAGTTACAATCAACAGAATATTCAAAAGGGACCATCAAAATAAAGTGTTACCAAAAAAACATGTCTTTTAAAGATTCAGCAAATAAACACTCAGCCATCACTGAAATAACATAGGAAATGAATACGGGTCTTTTCAGACCCATGTATGTAAAAAAAAAAAAAAAAATGAAGAAATACAAAAACTGTGTTTGTTTATAAAGTAAGAAAGGAAACAATGATTTGTGGAAATCAAAAACAAGATATTTAATGAATACCTGGAATAAAAAATGATAAAATAGATATATTTTAAAGATTCATCAAAGAAACACTCAGCCATGCATGAAATAACATAGGAAATGAATACGGGTCTTTTTAGACCCATGTATGTAAAAAAAATGTAGAAATACAAAAACTGTGTTTGTTTATAAAGTAAGAAAGGAAACATAAACATAATGATTTGTGGAAATCAAAAAAAAAATATTTAATGAATATATGGAATAACAAATGATAAAATAGATATATTTTAAAGATTCAGCAAAGAAACACTCAGCCATGCATGAAATAACATAGGAAATGAATACGGGTCTTTTTAGACCCATGTTGCGCATTAGAAGGGTTGCGAAGAAATGAAAAATTTCAATTAGGATTTTTAATGATCTAAAACAAGTTAATTGAAGAATACCTGGAATACTGAATGATGAAATTAATTTCTTGCAAAGATATAGAAAATGAAAACTCAGTCGGGTCTTTTTAGACCCATGTTGTGCATCAAAGGGTTAACTACATGTTAGTACATTTTTGATAATGAAAGTCCCTGTAAAGGTAATTATAAAAAAAAAATCTAAACACATTATAAATGTTGGAAATGTATTGCTAAAACACAATACAACGACTGTGAACGTGAAGTACTGATTTGTGGAGTTAGACCTTTAAAGTAACACCAGGTAAAATTTAACTTTTGCTCTCGGGGTCCCCTCCTACAGTTGGGAAACAGTATTGTCCTCTACTTACTGTCGTAAACCGTCATGAGTGTAGCACATGCATTTGTTGACAAGATAGCCGTGAACACTGTAGGAGGAGGTCACAAGCACACTGTAAAAAAAAAGTTGGATGAACTTAAAAAAGTAAGTTACCTGGTTGCCTTAAAATTTTGAGTTAATTGAAATTAAAACTTTGAGTTAATACAACAAAGGAGATTAGTTTAATAAATAGAAACTCAAAATATTATGTTATCTGAACTACATTAATTATCTAAGTTGATTTGACAAAATATAAAAAGTTGTGATAACAAATCATGAAAATAATTTTTTACAGTGCAGGTGTTCTGCTAGCTTGCGTCGCGTGTGAAATGTCTTCATCCCAGGTACAGTGGCATATATTTCAGCATGTCATATGAATATAATTTCATGGGTTTTTTTTTTTCTAACGACAAATGATCGCGATGCTCACGTTTACAAGCCAGCGTCATTATAGTAGCCTAGTCTAGCCTATTGGTTACCGTTTTACTGAATCTATACTTCAATGCAATGTTTGAGTGGTAGATAATAACAATATATCGTCAATATTATAATATCAAGCTATATTATTATATCAATAATGCGCGCGCGTGCGTATTAATGCGTAGGCTACTCTAGCACACACACGCAAGGTCTCTCGCTCTCTCTCTCCCTCTCTGTCCTGCGCGTATTCAATTTAATAAGTCGGGACACTAAAATTAGAGTTGAAATAAGGGACTATCCTGGGAAAAACGGGACGTCTGGTCAGGTCACGTTAGCTAGTATGCAAGCAATATACTTACTAGTACAAAAGCATGACAGCCCGCATCGGTCAGGCACCCCTCCTCCTCCTTTAGCTCACGCCAGCGAGAAAACGCTGGCCCAATTTTGATCCTTTTTCTGCCTTTAACGCGATCACTTTCTCTTTTTGCTTTGCTCCGATAAAACCTTTGCTTTCTTGTTTTTTCTGTGCTGCTTCGGCCATGACTATAACATTTGGCTCGCACGTCCGATGTTAAGGGAGTGGGGGTGGTGGTGGAAGTGACGTATATGCCGTAAAGCAGTCAAATTTTGTAGTTCTCTTTGTTGTTCGCCGGTTACTACCCAAAACCCGAAGTTTAAAAGTACGATTAAAAACGCTACAGACCCCGTCAGGCTATGGCAGACGTGTCATTCAACCTATTGTAAGTAGATGTACCATCACAAGAGACTTGGAAATATATTATGAAGGTTGAAAAGTTACCCGGTGCTGCTTTAAACAGTTTTTCACCATTGCTGTGTTCAGGATTTTTTGGGCGGGGCTAAAACGGGGACTGGATGACGCACTGGAGCACCTGAGCTCCTGGCCCCGCCCCTACTGAGCACATTCGCATCAGTTCGCTGCTCAATCGCGAGTTACTGTCAGTACTATTAGTTACTACAGCCTACAGTTTGCTAGCTAGCTATGCCTTCGTCACAGAAATGCGTATTACTTGGATGCGATCACTTACAAAACAGATCGGTGTCCTTATTTAAATTTCCGTAAAACTACCATATCAAGAAGAGGTGGATTCATCTTCTGAAGAGCCACCTTGATGGAGAGCTGAGGATCACCGCCAACACCGCCTCTGTAGTAAATGTGGCCGAGCCGACTATCTCCCGCTTCGGCCTTCATCCTCCCGTCCCGCGAGCTAACCACCATCATGGTGAATTGAAAATGCATGTCACATTTTTTTGCAGTGCTTATTCCAACCAAAATTCAACATCTTGTCTGTCGTTGGAGCTTGACAGCCAAACAAACGTTGGGTTTAGACGTCAACCTGACTTTCATTTTCAACCAATATATGACGTCTGACTGACGTTGGATTAGTTGGAGTACTGTGTTTGCTGGGATGTGATAATGAGCTGATGAGTTGAATCAGGTGTGTTTGATTAGGGAGACAAAGAAAACGTGCTGTATTAGACAGGGAAACACTGTATTAGATTAAAACGGCAGCATTACCGTATAGCAACACAACTAGCACCCATTCACACACCTAACAACAAAATTTACGCATCGAGTATTGATCTCAGTGAAGTGATGTGTGTCTGAAAACAGAAGAACAGTATCACCACGGCTGAGTCTGGATGGAGAGTGAACTACTGATCCCAGAAAACCTTTTTTTTTTTTTTTGCTCGTTCCTTTGGGAACTGTTCCACTAATATTCTTTGTGGGTTTTGAATAGTTGTTTTGTATTTAGCTGTGCATAAGTCACAGTAGGGTGAGTTTGAAGGAAAGAGAGAAACACAGAACTTTTAAGGTCAGTTATTAGTGTATTTTCTACAGTTGAAGAGGAGTTTATGACAAAGCTGAAATCAAAAGTTCAAGCTATGATGATATTAATTTATTTAAATGTGTTTCAAAGTCAGGGTATTTCTTATTCCTTCTTAAAGAGCTGTTTGATTTGGTTTATCCATAAACGTTCATTATTTAATGCATTAACTATCAAACACAGGAAAAAGACTGATTTGAATCTTCTGCTTTTTATGCTGGTATGTTTTACGTTTTTTTATTTATTAATATCATAATGATCACTGAGATATACTGTGTTTTAGGTATCAGTGGAGTGGATTATGATCATGTGTTCATCAGTTCTGGTGTAAATATCCGTCTGTCCTGTAATAATGCTCTTTCTGACTGCAAATCAACTACATGGAACTACAACAGTCATTCAGGAACAGTTGAACTGATTACTGGAGGGATAAAGAAGAAAGACACAGAGAGACATGAGAGTCTGAGTCTGGAGTCTGACTGCTCTCTGAACATCAAGAACGTCACAGAAGAAGATTATGGATTATACAGCTGCAGACAATATGTGAACGGCAGACAACAAGGAACTGATGCAAGTGTTTATCTGCATGTTCTTCACGGTAAGTTTATGATTATGTGTTCAATTTAACAAGGGCAGATTCCTTATTAATCTCACATGATGATTGAAGCGTCTGTGATTTGTTAAGTTTCAGTGTCTCCATCATCATCATCTTCATCTTCACAGACTGAGATCAGTCCAGGCCGCTCTGTGACTCTCTCCTGTCAGTTGTATTCAGTCTTCTGTGATTATTTGGTCAGTTCTGAGGGAGTTGAGCTGTTGTGGGTGAATCAGGCTGGTGTTGATCTGAAGACATTCTCCAGATATCAGATATTATCATCATCAGATCAATATCGCTGCATCATCATCACTCTGACTACAACACTCCTGAATGAAGATAACAACAGAGAGTGGAGATGTCAGCTTACTCGCAGAAATCAACTCGAGACCTCAGTCACATACACTGTCAAGTATTCAGGTGAGAAAACACTCTTCCAGACAGATTAGTGCAAACTTTCACAGACTGGCCCTACTCTTTCTGATGGCTTTATCCGTTTGGCACTGTAAAATATTAGTGATCATAGTCATAAACTGCATGCAAAATCCTTATAATTCCTAATATTGACGTAATGTTCAGTTTGTAACATTAGTATGATGTTTACGACAGTGACGTATTGTGGTACGACTGCCGTCAAACGTGGTGTATAGAATGTTGACACTAGCCCGCGTGATCAGTGGATATGAGACCTGTGTGATAACTGTCGCAACGTATCGTCACAGAACCTCACTTAACATGAATATCTATGAATAAGTAAAGCATCAATAGATTTATTTTGGTCAATGGTGATAGTCATTCTCCTCCTGACAGCTTGAGATTGAAGTAAGAAGATAATAGATGACAGACTCGTGCACATATTCATCATTTCTGTGATGTGAAGCTGGAGTATTATGTGATGATGATGATGTTGTGTATATGTGGCATTATGTGTTGAACTGAACTAACAGACGTTGATCCACAGATCCAGGAGAAACTGAAGTCAGTGTGAATGCTGGATCATTATACAGAGGTATGACACGCTCATTTATACTGACTATACTTATTTATAACAAATATCAGTCAGACTGTAAATGCTTCATCAATAACTGTTGATAGTGTAATAGCCTTGGCTTCAGTCATGTACAGTTTCTCTTCTTCCTCTCATGTTCCCTGCAGTGATTGTGAGTATTGTTGAGATCGCAGTGTTTGCTGCTCCTACTGTGATTCTTCTTCAGATCATCTGTGCAAGAGGAGCTGGTGAGTTTGAGCCGCACACAATCTGATCATTCACACTCATCTGATCTGGAACAATCTGCAATCATGATAAAAACGAGAGGACAGTCAGTGCTTGGCAGAGGATTGTTCATTGTTTTGTTTTCTTCTTCTCAGAAAACAAAGAAGAAACTCTGATCACCCTGAAGAAATAGCTACACCAAGTTTAGATTAAAAGGTGTTTGTTTGTTTTTGTAAAAATAAAAAGCCAGATTAATTACCATTTACCATTTTTTTACCATTAAGGCATTTAGACGTCAAATTTTGTTTGAAAATTAAAATTGGGTTGATATCTAAACATTTGATGTCAGACTCCAGCTTCATTAAACAACTCCACAAACAACATTACCAGCTTCACTTATTACTAACCAGACTGACTTTATTTCTGCAATATGTGTGGAAAAGTTCTTATTGAGATTAACAGAGGTTTAGATGATGATGATTTATTGACATTAATAGTTTGGTTTGATTTAGTTGTGTTTGCTTTAGTTGGGCAGTTTTTGCTGTTTTAATGTTAGTTTTTCTCTCACTGCTGGAACTATGTGTTATGGCAAGAACAGTAAGAGTAAATGTGATCAGATGATGTCAGCAACTTGATGATAAGGATAATGATATAATCATCATGTAGTTCTCTGATCAGCTGGAGCTTCATTTATAAAATTGTGCATAGGATCCTAATAAAAGCGTATGTGCGCCCGAAAGCCAAAAACAGCGTAAGCAAAAACATATTCAGACTTATAAAACCGTTCGTACACCCGAACCTGCACAGAATTCACTTTATAAATCCCAGTCAGCGGAAGATTGTGCGCACATGCGTCTCCACCCCGAAATAACCATATATGAGCTTAAAAAGCCTAGTTTTACTATGCATGTTTAATGGTAGTAGCCTACAAGACATTAGGAAAATATTAAATACAGATGTGCCATCACATTACATTAATAACATTTTTTAGTAGCCTATATCCTTGCCTTGTTTTTGAATAAATAAATAAAATAGTGTAAAATACATTTCAGAGAAAGTTTTTCTCAATCTTTTCCACTGGCCATATAGTATTTTTAATTGATTTATATTTTGAATGGAAACAGATAGACCTTGTTGTGCATTATTTGCACGAAACTTTTTTTTCAGACAATCTGCTATTATCATGATAAGCAATTATCTCTGTAGTAGTTAAAACATTAAAACACAGCATGCCAGAGGAAAAGTGTTCGAAAGCATTGCATCCACAACAAATATTTCTATGTATTGAATATCATTTTTTTTGTAACTTCTCAGTAATGATTTTGTGTCTAAATGTTTATTTCAGAAGTAAAACATAGTTTAAATCATTCTTTTATTTATTTAAACAATGAACATGAACAGCAAAGAGTTGAAGATGCCATGAGGAGGAACAGACCACCACAGAACTCTTTACTGCCCTAGTACCGTATATACTCGAATATAAGACAAGGTTTTTGTCCTAAAAATAGGCTGAAAAACGAGGGGTCATCTTATATTTGCGATATAGACAAAATCATGGGGGAAAATGGAGAAAGCAGGGAGAAACAGTAGAGGGCGCCAACACAAGCTCAAGGTAGTGTGGGGCAGGCGCCGTGGTGCGCTTCATAAGAAGAGAAATATGCTCGTTTTTGGATGCATTCCGCGAACACTTGACGGAGCCTGTCAAAACTCAGATGCGGAAAATGAACGGCGATCTAGTGATCATACCAGGGGGGATGACAAGCCAGCTACAAGTATTGGATGTAGTCGTCAACAAGCCATTCAAGGATAATCTGCGCAAGAGGTAGGCTACACTGAGTGGCTCCTGTCAGGCGTTCACTCACTGACGCCTACTGGAAACGCAAGGTCTCTCGCTCTCTCCCTCTCTGCCGTGCGCGCTACACAGTTTGATTTGGAGCACATACAGTAGGCTAAGTTCTGTCTCACATGTTCGGCTCTAGTCAAGATTCCAGGAGATCTGAACTAATTTGCGGGCATCAGGGAGCCGCTATCAATATGCAGTTTTTTTTATAGGTTAATAATAGAACTGATGCGAACGGTGAACTGAATTGAAAACAAAAACAGCGCTGGACAGGGGGCTTAAAATCCGGACTGTCTGGCCAAAATCTGGACGTATGGCCACCCTAACCACAATTACATAGGCTACATCGGCATACATAATTATTGCATTTTTGTGAAAAGGACGGTTATTCATTTGTGTCACTCATTCATTTCTCTCTTCAACTCATTAACAGAGTGCACTTTATTTTGTGACAAAAAATAATCCAAATATTTAATGAATCGTGTTAAAATGTTTTTTTCCCCCAATGAATTATCACTAGAATTTTCAAATAAAATGATTTTCTGTTGAAAACCAGATTTTTTTCCACAAAAGTCTCTTTCCCCCAAAAATAAATCTGGAAAATGGGGGGTCGTCTTATATTCAGGGTCGTCTTATATTCGGGTATATACGGTACTTCAGAAATCCCTTTAAAGGTATACATGTGAATTAAACGTGGCACAATGGCCTTCATCATCACAGTATGCTAATGCTGATCTAGTGCAAGGGTTTCATCACTATGTTGATTGAGGACTGTTGGGATACTCCAGTCACAGGATAGTTCTGTCGGGAGAGAAAGAGTCGTTTGCACCTCAATGACACATCTGTACTATTTGCTTGACAGGACATAATGCTTCCAACTACATACTGTTTATTTACTAGTGTGTTCTAATATGTAACTATGTCATGTTTGGTCTCATCTGACAGCTTATAAACTGAACTGATTGATGGTGAACTTAATAGAGATATTAAAGTATCCTAATGTAAAATCTAGGTAGTATTGCTTACACATGCATTGAGGAGAATATGTTAATGTTGATCTTGATCATCACCCATCTGCTTCATCTTTCGGTTTCCTGTCGGTTGGGTTTGTTTTTGGTATTCCACTCATGTTTAACAATGCTTTGCAGGGTATAAGAAGGAAAGGTAACTGTTGATCTTTGAGAAAGGCTTTAACCCCGCCACTCCCACACAGCAATGCATAACATTATACTATGAGAAAGGCTTTTACGGCCTTGTCTGCACAACAGTTCATTATTTGTTTTCTATTCAGTATGTTGTTCCATTCTACTGTCTGTATATTTAAACATGTAACTTAATAAATAACTTTTCCTGCTTTAAAGGCTTTGAGAATCTTTTCTTTTATCACTGATGATGTTGAAAGCTAAAATGATTATAACTTTCGTTATCTAAACGTTCAGGTTAAATCCTAAGTATATTTTCCGTTCTTCTAAGAAAGACCTTTACCTTTAAAGAATAACAACATTTTTAATGGAGTCAGATTAATTATATCATATAAATCCTGATGTACTCGTTACATCATAAGAAGAATGGCATCTACGCTAATTCTAGTGTTTTTGTTTATCCCGAGGTTTTCCCGCAGCCTGCCGGATCCAGGCCGTTTCCAGATCTGACGAAGGAGCTTCGCCTGGACCCGATGACAACTCAGTGCTGAAGTGCCAACTAGCCTCTCCCTATGGAGGATCCCTAATCCACTCTACAGATAAAGCGTTGTGGGGAAATTACCCGAAGAATGAATGGTTGTTGTTAGAGGTGGGCAGATCGATACTAATATCGATACCAACGTTGGTATCAGTATTGATAGATACCAACGTGAAAATATCGATACTTAAGTTTCAGTTTCTCTCCTTTTGCTACCTGACCGTGTTTGTCAAAATGCTGCTGCTGTCACAGAGCAGGGCAACTTAGCAAGCTCTCTGTAATCTTCCTCCAAAGAGTGCTCTGCTCTCTTCCCCCTCTCCTGTGTTGTACCGTCACGTGACTCACCACTAGCGCGCTACCGCTACCTACCACCAGCAGTCAGTCAGACGCGCGCGCAACCGCGCATTTCTAGTCTACAGCAGCACAGTTATGGCGTTCCGATCGGCTCTTTATTATAACTTTGCAACATGCACTCGTCTCAGTGAACGTCTCACTCAACGTCTTAATTTTTTTTTATTCTCCTATTCATTTCTATTCAATTTAAGACGCAGACGTCACGCAAATCACGCGTGGCAGTGAAGTGTCGAGTCCAGACGTCACGCGTCATTCACGTGTGGCAGTGAAGTTATTTATTGTTTTTTAGCTAACACGCATTTAACACGCTATTCACAATACAACACGGCTCAGTGCAGTGTGTCTGCGGAGTTCTGATCGGCTCTTTAATATGACTTTGCAACATGCACTCGTCTCAATGAACGTGACGTCTGCGTCTGTGATTTTTATATAGGATATGTGTGTGTGTTCTTGTTTAACACACATTTTCAGGGCCAAATGCCCCCACAAAGATAGAATTATGAAGAAAAAAAATTAATATAGACAATTGCATTTTTATAGCTTATTGTTGGGGTTGTTATTGTGTTTTTATTTTTTTATAATTGTAAAAGGGCTAGGCTACAGCACTTTGGTAAACTAGAAAACTGTTTCTGTATAGCCTATTCTTTAAATAGAAGAAAATAATTGAAAAATTTTTTTTTTATAAAGGCCTATATAACACTATGATTACTATAATTGTTATTAAAACATCATCATGTCTGATATCCGAAAAAAAAAAACATTATGCCAAATGATGCAAATCTGAATTAATTGGGGAAACTAAATAAAATTTGCAGGTATGAGAAAAAAGTAAGTTATCTGAGACATGCAAGTTTGATTATGCCTATAGCCTGTTCAACGGCTTAGTGAAGGTGTAGAATCAGCGAGATAGTAGCATGTTATTTAGTGCAGGAAAATATAGTGTAAAGGCAGAATTAAAAGATTTTAGAACAGTTCAATTCACAGATGGGAAAAAAATAAAAAGAGCTTTATCTATAAATAATCTTATGTTTTTATGCACCAGCAAAGACATAGTCTAAATAATAATAATAATAGCCTAATAATAATAAACTGTGATCGCCTTTCTCTTTTGAGGTGTAACTGTTTTATATACTTCTGTTAACAGTCTTAATTATTTTATACCAAGTTATAAAATTTGTGTAAATTCATATTTACTATTTGTAATAAAAAGCTAGGCCTAGGCCTATATAAGCAAGGTAAAAATCACTTAATTGCTAATAAAATACAACTGAAGATCAGTGGGGGAAAATAATAAAGAATGAATAAGTGTGTGAAATGTGCTGGAAACCCCCTTGCAGCAGACGCAGACGAGACGTTCCGCAGACGCAGATGTCACAAGGTGACGAACCAGCAGCGGAACTATATATTCCACGGAGGAATGTTTCCGCCCGGAGCGCTCTCGACGCAACACCCAGTCAGCCTGATATGCGTCGCTACCATGGCAACAGCAGCCGCTGATGACAGAGTGACAGCAGGTGCGGCGCATCAAGGGGCTGTTTGGTGATTGGGACACACAGCGGCTTGAAACAGATAAAAACCAAGCTTTGGGAGACCAAGGGGAGTTGAGTGCAGGAAGTTCAGTGCAGTGTTCTGTGTTCGGTTTTCGGGTGCTGTGTCCTGACCTTGTTCCGTCGAGGAAGGCTGAGAGTTTCTGTGGGACAAAATTGACTGGTGAGATCGATCCGCGGAAGGGAATCCGCTACGAAGGATTGGGTGGAGTGGAACAAAGAAGCAGAGGAGAAGTTGCCTTGGAAACATCAAGTCCCCTGCCTGGGTAGAGATAAGTGCAAACCTTTTACTGGCCGTATGATACGTGATTTATATACCAAGACACCGTAATGAGAAGACAGCTGTTATGATGCACGAGTGAGATCACTATATATTCTTCCGTCTTACTGTCCCTGCTGTTCAGAACAAGGAGGTGGGCTGTGGCCTTATATTTCACAGAGTGGTTAAGAGTGACGTGAGTTGATGCTGTGCTCACCGTGTGTGTTTGAAGTGAAGCTACTGCATGCTTACTATACCAAATTCTGTCACGTGCCCATCGGCCTTGCCCTGTGTTGCAGTTTGGAGCCGCTGAAGAAGAGATTAAGCGACGGTGGAATTAAAGCTTGCGGTGTTCTGATTTATCATTGATGTTGTCTGGAGAACGGAGGAAGTCCAGTGATCTGCTGTTCGAGTGTCCCCCATCGAACGCCACGTGCATTCTGTGTTATCAACACTGTCGTGAGCTTTCTGCATCCCCTGTATAGGAAAGAACCAACCGTACTCGAAGTACCCACCTGCTGTCTAGTCGACGCCCCTTTCACAGCCCTGAGCTTTCTGCATCCCCTGTATAGGGAAGAACGAACCGGACTCGAAGTATCTACCTGCTGTCTAGTCGACGCCCCTTTCACAGCCGTGAGCTTTCTGCATCCCCTGTATAGGGAAGAACAAACCGGACTCGAAGTATCTACCTGCTGTCTAGTCGACGCCCCTTTCACAGCCTGAGCTTTCTGCATCCCCGGTATAGGGAAGAACAAACCGGACTCGAAGTATCTACCTGCTGTCTAGTCGACGCCCCTTTCACAGCCCTGAGCTTTCTGCATCCCCTGTATAGGGAAGAACGAACCGGACTCGAAGTATCTACCTGCTGTCTAGTCGACGCCCCTTTCACAGCCGTAAGCTTTCCGCATCCTCTGTATAGGAAAGAACCAACCGTACTCGAAGTACCCACATGCGGTCTAGTCGACGCCCCTTTCACAGCCGTGAGCCTCCTGCATTCCCTGTATAGGAAGGAACCAACCGTACTCGAAGTACCCACCTGCTGTCTAGTCGACGCCCCTTTTCACAGCCGTGAGCTTTCTGCATCCCCTGTATAGGAAAGAACCAACCGTACTCGAAGTACCCACCTGCTGTCTAGTCGACGCCCCTTTCACAGCCCTGAGCTTTCTGCACCCCCTGTATAGGGAAGAACGAACCGGACTCGAAGTATCTACCTGCTGTCTAGTCGACGCCCCTTTCACAGCCGTGAGCTTTCTGTATCCCCTGTATAGGGAAGAACAAACCGGACTCGAAGTATCTACCTGCTGTCTAGTCGACGCCCCTTTCACAGCCTGAGCTTTCTGCATCCCCGGTATAGGGAAGAACAAACCGGACTCGAAGTATCTACCTGCTGTCTAGTCGACGCCCCTTTCGCAGCCCTGAGCTTTCTGCATCCCCTGTATAGGGAAGAACGAACCGGACTCGAAGTATCCACCTGCTGTCTAGTCGACGCCCCTTTCACAGCCGTGAGCTTTCTGCATCCCCTGTATAGGAAAGAACCAACCGGACTCGAAGTATCTACCTGCTGTCTAGTCGACGCCCCTTTCACAGCCGTGAGCTTTCTGCATCCCCCGTATAGGAAAGAACAAACCGGACTCGAAGTACCTACCTGCTGTCTAGTCGACGCCCCTTTCACAGCCGTGAGCTTTCTGCATCCCCCGTATAGGAAAGAACAAACCGGACTCGAAGTACCTACCTGCTGTCTAGTCGACGCCCCTTTCACAGCCGTAAGCTTTCCGCATCCTTTGTATAGGAAGGAACCAACCGTACTCGAAGTACCCACCTGCTGTCTAGTCGACGCCCCTTTCACAGCCGTGAGCCTCCTTCATTCCCTGTATAGGAAAGAACCAACCGTGCTCGAAGTACCCACCTGCTGTCTAGTCGACGCCCCTTTCACAGCCGTGAGCTTTCTGCATCCCCTGTATAGGAAAGAACAAACTGGACTCGAAGTACTACCTGCTGTCTAGTCGACGCCCCTTCCACAGCTCTAAGTTTCCTGCACCCCCCGTATAGGGAAGGACCAACCGTACTCGAAGTACCCACCTGCTGTCTGGTCGACGCCCTTCCACAGCCGTAAGCTTTCTGCATCCCCTGCAGAGGAAAGAAACCTACAGTACCAGGAGTCCCTACCGGCTGTCCAGTCGACGCTCCTCTTCACCGCTGTAAATTTCTGTACTTGGGAGGTCGAGAAGAGGACAGTCCGCTCAGAGTCCGAGAAGGATAAGTCGTGCTTAGAGCACTTACCTGCTGGTCAGGTCCGCGTTCCCTCCATTGCCGAGAGCCTCGGCACCCGAAGAGTCCGAGGGGGTCGAGTGGACCCAGTCCCCACCTGTCGTCCAGCCGACGTCCCGGCGGCCACTGGATGCTGGGGAGGAAGGAGGAATTTTAATTAGGATGTACAAATTCTTTTAATCAATAAAGCCTGTTACATTTTATTTTCCTTGTCCGCCTGGTTTCTGGTCTGCTCCTCAGTGGTACATTCTAAAGGGAGGGGGTAGACCCAGTCGACCCTCCCGACCTGTGACAGATTATTGGCGTAGTCGGCAGGATTACCACTGAGTTGAGCCACCAGAAGCCGTTATGGCAGAAGAAGAGGCACCGGGAGCACGAAGACAAGCCATGCCCATATTCATGGGAGCCCCTTGGGCCCAAAAGTACCAAGGTCCGGGATCGGAGATGAGTCTGTCGACATGGAGGGCCCAGGTTGAATATTTAGTCGGGCTCCAAGGTCTGGATGCCCCTCAGGGAGTGCAGTTCATCCTGAATTCCTTGGAAGGAGAAGCACTGAGGGAAGTGCGAGCAGCGCCAGAAGCGAACCGTACCACGGCTCAAGCTATCTTTGACTTCCTTTCGGGGCAATACGGCGATACCACTCCCGTAGCCGTTCTGCGAACACAGTTCTTCAACTGCAAACAAGGGCCGCGACAGACCATCCGGGCATTCACGCTACAGCTGAGAGAGCAGTTCGCTAGGCTAAGAGGAAGGCAAGACCATGGTCTAGGGGGTGAAGAGAGCCTGCTGCGAGACCAATTCCTCCTGGGGCTACGGGAAGGCCCCGTACGCCAAAGCCTGCGAATACAGGTCCGCCGGAACCCGGACTCGTCTTTTGACGAACTGAGACAAGAGGCTTTGGCCTTGGAACGGGATCACACGGTAGAGCCCGCAACGTGCATGGCTGCGAGTGCACCCGTCGACCCCCCACGCCCGGTCGAAGCGGAATGGAGACGTGCGTTACGAGAGGAGTTGAAAAAGGACGTCCAGGAACAGCTGGCCGAGCTATCCAACTCCTTCAGAGAAGAGCTCCGGCGTGAACGTTCCAGTCCATTGCTCCGAGAGCGGACCTATTCAGCGGGGAGCCGATTCCCAGAGCGACGCCCAGCTGGGCCCATGGGGCCGCGGTTCAGGTGGGACGAACAGGGACGCCCCATTTGTCATGGTTGTGGAGAGCCGGGTCATTACTTCCGCCAGTGCCGCTCCCGTCGGGGATCACAGGAGGATTTTTAGAGTTGCCGGCCACTGTGGGTCAAGTGGCTGGGACTCCCATGGTAGACCCCCTATTGATTACGAAGTCCAGAGCATGTTTGGTGGGGCATTGCCCCATTGTAGTGGCCCAGGTCAACGGGTTGGAAGTACAGTGCCTGTTAGACACTGGGTCACAAGTCACTCTGTTCTCTGAGAGCCTGTCACGAGAGCTATTTAAGGGCCAGGATTGCCTCACCTCAGAAGCCCCCTGGTTGACGCTACGGGGAGCCAACGGTCTGGACATCCCATACGTGGGATACCTGGTGACTGACTTGAAGATCCATGGAGTCGTTGTCCCCCAGAAAGGGGTGGTGATCGTTCGTGACGCCTGCCTGGGAAACCATCGCGCCTTGTTGGGCATGAACGTTATAGCAGAATGTTGGGAGGAACTGTTCCAAGGGGGACTAAAGCAGACGGCCTCGACCTCGGAAAGCCACGAGTGGGACCGGATCAAGGCCGATTGTCGGCGGGTTCGCCTTGCCGAGACGCGAGGAGATCGAGAGGGCACTGGGAGGACGGCGTGCCGATACGCGTTATCCATTCCCGCTCAGAGTGAGGCTGTGGTGTGGGCCAGGCTCCCCTCGCAACTCTATGGCCCGGGAGAGTGGGTATTGGTGGAACCCCATCCGGACGGCCCAAACCTTGAGGTAGCTCGGGGCTAGCCACAGCACGGCGGGGGAGGATTTCTGTGAAAGTACGGAACGTGAATGCGTTCCCCGTCCTGTTGCATCGACATCAGTGTCTGGCCCGAGTCACAGGGGTGTGCCCGCAACAAGTGAGAGAGCCGGGTGAAGTGCAGTTTAACCGAGTAAGCCCCTCCGTAGTGGAAGTGGCCCTGACCCGAACTGGACCGCCGGTGGGTAGTGAGGGAGAGGAATTGCCTAATCACCTCCAGGGAGGGTCACTACGCGGTGAAGGAGTGGGAGAGGAACAGACTGGGCGGCTCCAGGATTTCCTGCTCAAATGGCAGCACTTGTTCCCGACTCACGACGAGGACTATGGCCGGACGGACATTGTAAAACATCAGATTCCGACCGGGGACGCCGCCCCGAGTAGAGAACGTTATCGACCAGTGCCACCGACCCTGTATTCTGAGGTCCGCACCCTCCTGCGAGGAATGTTGGACAAGGGATTATCCGGGAAAGTAGTAGCCCTTGGGCCGCCCCTATCGTACTGGTGCGCAAGAAAAATGGTTCCTGGAGATTCTGTGTGGATTACCGTAAGCTGAACCAGGTGACTAAGCGGGATGCTTTCCCCCTGCCCCGAGTAGAGGATTCACTCACCAGTCTTACACAGTCCGCATGGTATTCTACTCTCGACTTGGCCAGTGGGTACTGGCAGGTACAGGTGGACGAGCGGGACAGGGAGAAGACAGCCTTCACGACCCCTTTCGGACTATACGAGTGGGAACGGATGCCGTTTGGCCTTTGCAACGCCCCAGCCACGTTCCAGCGGCTTATGCAGCGGTGCCTGGGAGGTCAGTTGACGGAAACCACGCTGGTCTACCTCGATGACGTCATTGTCTATTCGCCGGACTTTGAGACTCACCTCCAACATCTGGAGCAAGCTTTCCGCGCCCTGGACAAATACGGGCTAAAGCTGCAACCTGACAAGTGTCAGCTTTTCCGGAAAGAGGTGAAGTTTCTGGGTCACGTGGTGAGTGCAGCCGGGATCGCTGTGGACCCAGAGAAGGTGTCGGCTGTGCAAGGGTGGGAGGCGCCGAAGACTGTGCGACAGGTCAGATCCTTCCTGGGTTTTGTCGGATATTACCGGCGGTTCATTCAGGACTTCTCCAAAATCGCCAAGCCCATTAACCAGCTGCTTGGGGGCACGGGACGTTCGAGGGGCCGGGGATCTCCCGCGGTTTCAGTGGGACCAGGCATGTGAGGCTGCATTCCGGAGGCTTAAACAGGAACTACTACAGGCCCCAATTCTGGCCTATGCAGACTTCTCCCAGCCTTTCATCTTGTACACTGATGCCAGCCATCTCGGCCTGGGTGCCGTGCTAGCCCAAAAACAGCAGGGAAGGAGAGGGTGATTGCATACGCCAGCCGAAGCTTACACCCGACAGAGAGGAACGATGCTAACTATAGTTCTTTTAAACTTGAGTTGTTGGCCATGAAGTGGGCAATGAGCGAAAAGTTCAAGGACTACCTGTGGGGGACCAAGGTTCTGGTGGTAACTGACAACAACCCTCTGGTACATCTTCAGACGGCAAGGCTGGGGGCTGTCGAACAGAGATGGGTGGCACAACTGGCGAATTTCGACTACCAGCTGAAGTATCGGCCAGGGAAGGAGCATACGAATGCTGATGTGCTGTCGAGGTTTCCGGTGGCAGGTCCAGTAGTTCAGGGGCCCAACTCCAGCTCCGAGGAGGAGGAAGGAGCAATGGTGGGGATCGTGGAAGCGCCTGGATCATCGCAGGAAGAGGCCCCCAATGGTTGGGGCTGGGACCCACAGTGTTGGAGGTCGAGACAAGTGGAGGATGAAGGGTTGCGGATGGTACGAGAGTGGGTCCAGACTGGGAAATGGCCAGAGGCCAGAGAACGCCGGGCTCAGACTCAGGCCGTCCGAGGGTTGCTAGGACAATGGGGAAGGTTGGCTTTGAGGGAGGGGGTGCTCTGTCGCTCCATCCAGGACCCTAACCTGGGCGAGAAGATCTGGCAAATAGTAGTTCCGGAGGGGCAACATCGGTCCCTGCTACAGGCCTATCACACCCAGTTGGGCCATCAGGGCCTGGAGAAGACGATCTCGCTATTGCGACGCCAGTTCTATTGGCCTGGGATGGAGAGGATTACCAAGGCCTACCTTCAGGGATGCCCCCGGTGCACCCTGTTTAAGACCAGGAAGGAGATCCGAGCCCCATTGGTCCCAATTCAGGCAAAGGCTCCCATGCACATGGTCGCCATGGACTATCTGACGCTGGGAAGGCCGGTGGACCGGATTCAGAACATCTTGGTGGTGACAGACCTATTCACCAAATATGCCTGGGCCATTCCCACCTTGGACCAAACTGCTACCACCACCGCAAATGCCTTGTGGAGGGCTGTGATTCAGCCTTTTGGGTGCCCTGAAATATTCCACTCAGACCAGGGGCCGAACTTTGAGTCCAGGGTGGTCCATGAGTTGTGCCAGCTGTACGGGGGTAGGAAGACCCACACGACACCGTACCACCCCCAAGGGAATGGAGGATGCGAGAGGTTTAACCAAACATTGCTGGGCCTATTGGGAACGTTGGAGATGGATCAGCAGGGCCATTGGGCGGATACGCTTCCGGCACTGATCCAAGCGTATAACAACAGCGTGCATAGCACCACTGGGTATGCTCCAACATATCTAATGTTTGGAAGACACGTGCGGCTACCAGCCGACTTAGTAGCGGGGGCTGCTATCCAAGAGGAGGAAGGGAGCTTGTCAGACTGGGTGGCGAGGCACCACCAGCGACTCCACTGGGCGTATGGCCGGGTCTCGGACCGGATTAACCAGGCGGGGGCAAAGAGCAAGAGACTGTACGACCGAACAGCTCGGGAAGCCCCATTGCTCCCAGGAGAGAGAGTCTTGGTGAGGGATAATCGTCGCCAAGGGAAGGGTAAGCTGAGTGATCGGTGGGAGCCTCGGCCCTATGTGGTCTTACGACAGCCACGTCCAGATCAACCCGTGTATGCTATCCGACCCGAGGGGAGAGCGGGCCCAGAACGGGTGCTCCACCGGAATCTGATTCGCCCTTGCCCGAACTACCCAAATCCCAGAGATGAAGCCCCCCCTGGTTGTGGCAGCACCAGGGCCGTTACTGGTAGGATGGGGAGTGGTCCCCAGGGGCTTGGGCCCAGCACCGGGACCGGTGAGACCCGAGTCTCCGCCGAGGCGGTCCCAGAGGGAGAACCGAGGTCGACCCCCGGTGAGGTATGGAGACTGGGAGAGCGGAACCCGTTCTCGGGACTAGAACGGATTGGCGGGGGAGTATGTCACAAGGTGACGAACCAGCAGCGGAACTATATATTCCACGGAGGAATGTTTCCGCCCGGAGCGCTCTCGACGCAACACCCAGTCAGCCTGATATGCGTCGCTACCATGGCAACAGCAGCCGCTGATGACAGAGTGACAGCAGGTGCGGCGCATCAAGGGGCTGTTTGGTGATTGGGACACACAGCGGCTTGAAACAGATAAAAACCAAGCTTTGGGAGACCAAGGGGGAGTTGAGTACAGGAAGTTCAGTGCAGTGTTCTGTGTTCGGTTTTCGGGTGCTGTGTCCTGACCTTGTTCCGTCGAGGAAGGCTGAGAGTTTCTGTGGGACAAAATTGACTGGTGAGATCGATCCGCGGAAGGGAATCCGCTACGAAGGATTGGGTGGAGTGGAACAAAGAAGCAGAGGAGAAGTTGCCTTGGAAACATCAAGTCCCCTGCCTGGGTAGAGATAAGTGCAAACCTTTTACTGGCCGTATGATACGTGATTTATATACCAAGACACCGTAATGAGAAGACAGCTGTTATGATGCACGAGTGAGATCACTATATATTCTTCCGTCTTACTGTCCCTGCTGTTCAGAACAAGGAGGTGGGCTGTGGCCTTATATTTCACAGAGTGGTTAAGAGTGACGTGAGTTGATGCTGTGCTCACCGTGTGTGTTTGAAGTGAAGCTACTGCATGCTTACTATACCAAATTCTGTCACGTGCCCATCGGCCTTGCCCTGTGTTGCAGTTTGGAGCCGCTGAAGAAGAGATTAAGCGACGGTGGAATTAAAGCTTGCGGTGTTCTGATTTATCATTGATGTTGTCTGGAGAACGGAGGAAGTCCAGTGATCTGCTGTTCGAGTGTCCCCCATCGAACGCCACGTGCATTCTGTGTTATCAACACTGTCGTGAGCTTTCTGCATCCCCTGTATAGGAAAGAACCAACCGTACTCGAAGTACCCACCTGCTGTCTAGTCGACGCCCCTTTCACAGCCCTGAGCTTTCTGCATCCCCTGTATAGGGAAGAACGAACCGGACTCGAAGTATCTACCTGCTGTCTAGTCGACGCCCCTTTCACAGCCGTGAGCTTTCTGCATCCCCTGTATAGGGAAGAACAAACCGGACTCGAAGTATCTACCTGCTGTCTAGTCGACGCCCCTTTCACAGCCTGAGCTTTCTGCATCCCCGGTATAGGGAAGAACAAACCGGACTCGAAGTATCTACCTGCTGTCTAGTCGACGCCCCTTTCACAGCCCTGAGCTTTCTGCATCCCCTGTATAGGGAAGAACGAACCGGACTCGAAGTATCTACCTGCTGTCTAGTCGACGCCCCTTTCACAGCCGTAAGCTTTCCGCATCCTCTGTATAGGAAAGAACCAACCGTACTCGAAGTACCCACATGCGGTCTAGTCGACGCCCCTTTCACAGCCGTGAGCCTCCTGCATTCCCTGTATAGGAAGGAACCAACCGTACTCGAAGTACCCACCTGCTGTCTAGTCGACGCCCCTTTCACAGCCCTGAGCTTTCTGCATCCCCTGTATAGGGAAGAACGAACCGGACTCGAAGTATCTACCTGCTGTCTAGTCGACGCCCCTTTCACAGCCGTGAGCTTTCTGTATCCCCTGTATAGGGAAGAACAAACCGGACTCGAAGTATCTACCTGCTGTCTAGTCGACGCCCCTTTCACAGCCTGAGCTTTCTGCATCCCCGGTATAGGGAAGAACAAACCGGACTCGAAGTATCTACCTGCTGTCTAGTCGACGCCCCTTTCGCAGCCCTGAGCTTTCTGCATCCCCTGTATAGGGAAGAACGAACCGGACTCGAAGTATCCACCTGCTGTCTAGTCGACGCCCCTTTCACAGCCGTGAGCTTTCTGCATCCCCTGTATAGGAAAGAACCAACTGGACTCGAAGTACCTACCTGCTGTCTAGTCGACGCCCCTTTCACAGCCGTGAGCTTTCTGCATCCCCTGTATAGGAAAGAACCAACTGGACTCGAAGTACCTACCTGCTGTCTAGTCGACGCCCCTTTCACAGCCGTGAGCTTTCTGCATCCCCTGTATAGGAAAGAACCAACCGGACTCGAAGTATCTACCTGCTGTCTAGTCGACGCCCCTTTCACAGCCGTGAGCTTTCTGCATCCCCCGTATAGGAAAGAACAAACCGGACTCGAAGTACCTACCTGCTGTCTAGTCGACGCCCCTTTCACAGCCGTAAGCTTTCCGCATCCTTTGTATAGGAAGGAACCAACCGTACTCGAAGTACCCACCTGCTGTCTAGTCGACGCCCCTTTCACAGCCGTGAGCCTCCTTCATTCCCTGTATAGGAAAGAACCAACCGTGCTCGAAGTACCCACCTGCTGTCTAGTCGACGCCCCTTTCACAGCCGTGAGCTTTCTGCATCCCCTGTATAGGAAAGAACAAACTGGACTCGAAGTACTACCTGCTGTCTAGTCGACGCCCCTTCCACAGCTCTAAGTTTCCTGCACCCCCCGTATAGGGAAGGACCAACCGTACTCGAAGTACCCACCTGCTGTCTGGTCGACGCCCTTCCACAGCCGTAAGCTTTCTGCATCCCCTGCAGAGGAAAGAAACCTACAGTACCAGGAGTCCCTACCGGCTGTCCAGTCGACGCTCCTCTTCACCGCTGTAAATTTCTGTACTTGGGAGGTCGAGAAGAGGACAGTCCGCTCAGAGTCCGAGAAGGATAAGTCGTGCTTAGAGCACTTACCTGCTGGTCAGGTCCGCGTTCCCTCCATTGCCGAGAGCCTCGGCACCCGAAGAGTCCGAGGGGGTCGAGTGGACCCAGTCCCCACCTGTCGTCCAGCCGACGTCCCGGCGGCCACTGGATGCTGGGGAGGAAGGAGGAATTTTAATTAGGATGTACAAATTCTTTTAATCAATAAAGCCTGTTACATTTTATTTTCCTTGTCCGCCTGGTTTCTGGTCTGCTCCTCAGTGGTACATTCTAAAGGGAGGGGGTAGACCCAGTCGACCCTCCCGACCTGTGACACAGACGCAGACGAGACGTTCGGTACACGAACGAGTGATGTGGCAGACGCAGACGAGACGTTCGGCAGACGCAGACGTCACGTTTTGCGGACGCAGACGTGTTGCAAAGTCATATTAAAGAACCGATCGGAACGCCATACACAGTCAAAGACGGAGAATGGCAGCAGAGCGAAAGAGGAGTGTTGTATGGCTGTATTTTCAGGCCGAAAATGAGACAACAGCGACTTGTACCATTTGTAGAAAGTCTTTAAAATACAGTGGCAATACAACTAATTTGTACAAACATATGAAAAATCACAGACCATAAAATGTAGAGCTGCAGAAACGGAGAGAGGAGGAAATATGACGTTATTTTATTCTCATTATATCTTATTACAAGGAGTATTTGTTTTACATTTTTTATAATATTTGTTGTGAAGTAAAACTTTGTGACTTTGTTTATTTAAGAAAAAAATCCTGAAAAGAAGTGCACAAAAGAGGAGAAACATTTTTTGTTAACATGCTACTTGAAAAGAGAATTTGTTTTTACATGTTTTATATTTGTAAAGTAATCATTTTGTAACTTTGTTTATTTAAATAGAACAGAAGTAACCAAAAGTTGTTTCTGAACAAAAGCTTTTGTAGTACTGATTTTAACTGATTAATAACCCAAAATGCAAATCACAAAAACAAATTAAAAGTCATGAAAATTCATTTAGATTTAGGTTGAAGACGCATCCACCTTAATTATTAAAAAGTATCGATATTGGTATCGGTATCGGCGATACTTGCCCTGTATTTACTTGGTATCGGATCGATACCAAATCTAGCGGTATCGCACACCTCTAGTTGTTGTATTTTTAAAACGCAAAGTTGAACAACAAAATTTGAATTTGAACTGTACACACCAAATGCTGAGCAAAAATAAATAAATAAAATATTCACAATTTAATATGGAAAAAATTAGATTTAACTGGTTTTCTAAGGCCAAATTAGAACCCAATGATATTTTTCCCGCAGTGCTGAATGAGAAGAGCCATATGTCTCTGGAAACACAGCATACAGAGAGGAGATTTAGGTGATTATGGGCTAATGATAATAAATGTGTCTGAAAAAATAACGAGGCATTTTAATTGTTTATTAATAAACTAGTGTTTTCTAAATCAGGCTGCAAACATATCTCCATCTCCGCTGTAAAGCGGATGCGCCTATAGAGAGAAATGCACCTTTCATATGGATTACATAATCAGAAGGTATTTGCTTTCGATTTGAATTTGTTTGTTTAAAATTGGATATTTCATAGGTTTTCTTTTGTTTCAGTTCATTTTTGAGATGTGTTCCAGTTCACGGAGATCATGCAAGCGCGCCTGATTGTTTTTCTTTATTTTACAAAAGAAGAACGTTTTCTTATTGTGAGTTTACACCATAAACATAGACTTTTCCATTGGAGAGAACTGAAGCCGCCAGTGTCCCGATATGGCACTGACATATTGGAACTTGAGTCTGCGCAGTAGCGTTTTCGGGACCAGTCATGCGCAGTCGTGAGCAGGAAGTAAAGACGCCAAATCAAGGCCCCGCCCTCACTCTCTTTGAATCAATAGGCTTGTTTGAGATGCGCCTTGCCTCGCCTGAAATGTAGGCGAGAGTAGGCGGCTGCAGTGATAGGAGGAGTAAAAAAAGCGCAGGCAAGACAGACAGATCTCTCTTCTCGCAGTGGATCAGACACCAGATCAAAGATGAATATCGCGGGATTCACGCTCTTGCACAGTGTTGCTAATAAACTGGATGCAATTTAAGTGCTGTTGCTTTTATATGAAATAAATATAATAAACAAGACACACAAAGTACTTATTTAATTCCATTCCAATAGCCTACGTTTTTATCAATATTTTTTACTTTAACATGTGTTTTTATATATAGCCTATATATTTTAATAAAAATGACATCACATGACCCATATCACACTGTCAGAGAGTGTATTCACACATAACGTACGTATACACATAAAACATGATACCAGCGTTTTAACATTCAAACATTTTAAAAGAGAACAATACATCACGGTTGTTTAAACCAATGAGCATTAAGCTGTGTCGTCAGCAAGTCGTTTCCCATCATGCTTTTGATCAGCGCAGTCGGTGGAGAGCAACATAGACAGTAAAAGAAATGGACACAGCGACCCTGTTGATTTCAATGGAGAGAGTTGAAGCCCAACATGGGCACTTACTTCCTGATAGCCAAGCGTACTGCGCATGCTCAAACTGAGCTTGACGACGTGAGCAACCTGACTGACAGTTGTACGTCTTCTAGTAGCGGTGCCAAGAGGAATCTGAATCATTCCCTTCCGAATCTTGCAGAGCCAGAGATCGTGAGTATTAGCTGTCCATGAGCTCGCAGCAGGAGCAACTTTATGACTCTCTATGGGCTTCTCCCTTGACTTTATGCCTCCACATCCCCCGATTGCGCGCAAGCTTCTACTTCTGTCTTTACGGTAAATGTCTCTTCAGCGCGACAGAGAGTCGCGTGTTATGACGCAATCGTTAGCCTATTTTTACAAAAACGGCTTCTACGGGGCCATTACGTAAGATACAAAGTAATGGAGCCTTTTATACATTGTCGTGTTTCTTTAGAAATAAATAATGGACAAATGGAGTCTTTGGACGCCTCAGATGTAAAGTTATTCGCTGTCAAAGTGACGCCAAAATGAATGGGAGTCAATGGGATGCTAACAGCAGGTGATAGCCAGCTATAATGGCGGCCCCCGGAGGCAGCTTCAACTTTCGGCTGATGGATTACCTCCTTGGAGAGTAACTACGCGCAACTGCAGAATCCGACACATGCGGCTTGCGGTCGCGAGAGTTTTTTTGACATACGTCGGCATGACATCAGAGCAAGGCGGACCACACTCGGACACTTTTCTAACCGGCATGCATCTCGCGCTGATCACCGGTGATCGATTCTGCGCAGATTTTGCTCATCTTAAACAAGCCTAATCGCTAGCACGACACACCCTGCACTTTTCTTAAGTGGCCTTGTCTACTCCGTTCTTCTCCAATGATGTCTGCTGATTGCAGTACCTCGTGAAAAAAAGGTAAATACAACTACTAACCACATAGTCAACATTATGAAAAAAAGTCCGTTGTTGCTTCAGTGACTTCTTCGCACAGAGAACCTGTCAATCACAGCTGTCAATCATGATGTCACCGCACCGTTTTTATAGCATCAAATTACTAACTAATAACTAACTTATTTTAAAAACAAACACTTGAAATTACATCAACGTGATAGGAACTACAGTAAATGTCAGAAACTATCTTTAGAAAAAAGATATTTGAAGTGTAATTTAATTGTTTAGTTGGTCTCACGTCCCGTTGAATAACATGGGGAGGCGGGGCTTATGACCTATACTAGGACCGGTCACCGGGGGCGATCGAGACGTTTTGGCTTCACTTTTGAGTGATTGTGCGGCACACTTGGTTTACAGAAATAAAAGCTGCGGATTAGGCCTATTATTATTTTCTGTATGACCATAAATGATAAACTTATTTTAAGTTGTTTCCACTGTTGATAGGAAAATGCAAGTGTTCGCACCCGCGCCTCCATGTCATGCAGTGCGCGCTCAACACTCCGCACAAACCCTTTATGCGTCAAAATCTTGTGTTTATTTGTGATAATCTTAGCCCTGTATTATTATTATCATTAAAATCGCAAAAGGTTTGCGCAAATCTGTAATGGAAACGCAATGTCTCTTTTACTATCTTTGCCGGCTTTCGCTATCTCTGTCGTTCACTATCTTTCTCTATCTCTGTCGTTCACTGCCCAGAGCCTTTAAAGCCAACCAACCCCGTGACGTCACAGGTTAGAATACTGCACAATGGTGGCACCCTGGCCGCGAAAGAAATAACGTTTTTTCTTTTTTCTTTTACATGTTTACATTTGTCATGTTTCTTATATAATTGTTGATTATAGTGGAAATCCATCTTGTAAATCATGTAAACTTGATTGACTGCTTCATTTCCCCTTTAAGCAATGGCCCTGAACGGTGGTTCAATGTCAACATTTTGACAACGGTGTAACAACCTTGACCACACAACGTAGTTATAGCAACCTTTTGGCCATGTTGTTAAAACGTTGTTAGAAGGTTGGGTACGTTGTACCAAAGTTCTGTGTTTGCTGGGTCCTTAATACAAAGTAATGATTTTAATAAACTTAAAATCCCAGATTCCGACAGCTCTGAGTAGGCCTACATGATATTTATTTCTGTACGATGATATAAACCGTCCATTTGTGCATGGCTCACAGTTTCTACTTCTCCACATGTTTTCCAACCATCCTTCCTAAACCTATATATTATGTAGCTTTGAAGTTTGCTGTGCAATGAAATAATGCATGTTTGGTGATCACATGAACTGATTTATTGTAAGTCTTTAACGACCTTTGAAACCACGTGCTAAATATATTATCATCTCTGTTTATGTATTATTCTAGATGATCAGTTAAATAGTCACAATAAAATAGGATGTGCTCAATAATTATTCCTATTTTGTGCTTCATTTAAAAAAAAGTTCCTTTCACATTTAGTAAATGAACTTCAGTTCTAAAATATTAATAATTGGAAGGCTACTAGTAAATATGTGAATCTGCGTGGCCCTCATTGGCTGCGGGTGTGTCCGTACGCGCGTGCGTTGGAGGCCGATGACGTCATCGTTCGCGCCGTCTCTTGCCCATTGGGTTTCAGTGTCGAGTCTTCTGAGGCGAGGAGAGCAGTTCACGGTATTTCTCATATTTACACAACCATAAAACACACTTACACAGTTTGATTAAGCGACAGACTCATTTCTGTATTGTTTTCATCGATTACAGCGATACTTGTGCGTCTTTTCTGGCGCGTTCCTCCTGAAATACACATTTAGTGCAGCAGCAGCGAGCATGAGGAGAATATGCGGAGTTCATTCAGACCTGAGAGATTTTGTGTTCGTTTGTGTGATTGTCTCGATGTTTGGAGTGAGAACTGTTACTGAATATAAAGGCAAAGTTTCTGTGAGTGGAATTGATCAGTGCTGGCACAAACAAACTGAATTATTAATGCAGAACTGTAGGCTAATTGTTAAATAACCATTTGACAATGATAATAAAGTATCATCATTAGCCTACTGCTTAGCTAACAATGGTACATTCAGCATTTAAAGCATGTCATGAGGTAGGATTTGGCAATTGCCAAATAAATCTGAACTTTTGGCCTGAATGGCAATGGTATAATCTCAGTATTTACATTTAATATTCGAATAAAAAAAATCTGTATTTAATTTGTATTGTTTAATATCCTGATTAATATTGTCCTACAAATGAATATTGAAGGCTATCATAACAACCATAGTGAATGTACACCTTGCAGTCTATCCACAAAAGGGGTCAAATCACATTACAATCTAACATTACGATAATAAAACAAAATAATGCTTTTTAAAGAAGTAGATAAATTTACTAAACTTAAAATAAAAATAAATAAATAACTTGTATCATAAAAATACACAGTGTTAAAATTATTTATCACATTTATGCTTACCAGCTACAACAAATATTCAACAACAAATATATTAGCAAAATATATGTATATTTTAATCAGAATGATTGCGCTCAGTCTGTTCTATTATATATTTTAGATTTTGGCAGATCCCAAAGCAGTCACATGGGAAGCTCTTCCACTGCAATTCATCATCAGTGAATCTCCTCCCTCAGCAGTCACATCATCAGTGAAGCTCCTTCCACTGTAATTCATCATCAGTGAAGCTCCTCCCTCAGCAGTCACATCATCAGTGAAGCTCCTCCCACTGTAATTCATCATCAGTGAAGCTCCTCCCACTGTAATTCATCATCAGTGAAGCTCCTCCCACTGTAATTCATCATCAGTGAAGCTCCTTCCACATTAATTCACCAATAAATGCTGTAAATTCCCATCAGCTACAAGTGAAGACGAGCATCAGGAAGAGCTGAAATCTGTAAAGACTGAGTTTATTAAAGAGGACAGTGAGAACACGAGTGATCCAGAACCTGCAGAATGAAACACACTGAAGATCCTGAAGAACAAAGAGGTTGGTGTTTATTCTTCATTCATTCATGATGCTGATGAACATTCATGTTAGAAACATTCAAGCACTTCATCACATTTAGATAAACAGTTCAACTATGAAACGGTACAGAATGTTCTGGGATTTTTTAAACAAATGGTCAGTAAAGGGAGGCTTCATATTTTAAACATCAGTTCAAAATAAATCTGAATATTTTAACTGTTTTATTTTACATTTATTTTATATAGGGTTTACAATTTGTAGCAATGTTACCATAATTTTGACCTGAATTTTGTGCATATATTTTTTAAAACATTTATAACAAATAATAATAATTCCAAAATGTACATATTTACAATCATATCTGCTTTACTGCAAACATTTGAGTTTTTTCGCAGTGAAATTACCTTGATCTTGTGTTTTTTGCGTCCCACTTTCACATGCACATGAAAAAGGACTTAGTGCCCTAGACATTATCTTTTGTTACACGAGGTTGCCAGTCCACCCTCAGAGTTTGTTATTGAGATGGCTTCTTATCTTTTGAAATATAATTATTACAGTTTTGACAAGGATTTTTTTCTTCAAATTAATGTAATAGCGATGGGCTCGAATTTTGCCCCCAACTATGCCAATCTATTTATGTTTTTTTTTTTTAGCAGAGTTATGTATTGAATGTAGACAATATTCCTTTCTATTCGCGTATCATTAAATGGTATAGGTACATTGATTATATTTTTTGGGGAGATTATGAGGAAGCTAGAGTAGGGATGCACCGATACCATCTTTTTCAAAATCGATCCGATCCGATACCAAAAATTCTGAGTATCCACTGATTCCAATACCAGAGCAGTTTTTTAGCAGAATTTCTATAACTCTGTGTTGAACTGATATTCACTCTTTTGTGTGTTAGCACAATCTACTTAATACAGACAACTTCATTATAAAGAAAAACAACAAATCAAAAAAATTTATATGATCTTAATGACAAAAAATGCTATTATAAACTAGATTAGTGGATAATTCAGTGGTAAAATTTAGTCTAGAAAAATCATGAGTGCACAATTATTGTATAAAATCTGAACATTTAGTGAAAAAAAAACATTTAGTGGGGAAGAAATAAGAGACAGAGGGCCCTATCTTGCACCCAGCGCAATTACCTTTGTACACCGACGCATGTATCATTTCTATTTTGCACCCGCGCAAAGCGGACTTTTCCCTTCACAGACGCACGTCGGTTAACTAAGAAATACACTTGCGCTCCCCGGGGCGGTTCAGCGCAGGTGTTCCGGCGCAAACTTTCCCTCATGCTATTTTGCTGTTCTATAAAACAATTGTGCCACTGACCAGAAAAAAACTAGTCTAAAGTCAGTGGTGCGTTGCTCATTATTCTATTTTAAGGGCGCATGCTTGACCATAATGTATAGCGTGCACAACGCGCATACACTTTGCTCATGTAATCTACACAGATGCAGCAGTTTTTATTTTTGCAAATCATACATTATAACGAAGAAATATATTACCACACGAGGGAGATCATTGTGGTGTCCATGAAGATGTGAAAAAATAGGCATAAATCTAGCTTACACATTCACCCAAATTTTTCAGGCAAATTGTAGTAATGACGGATCAGAGCTGTTTGCCCAATAGTGGACACATGTCAAGACACGTATGTATAATATAAGGACATCTGACAAATTAGTTTGTCCGTCTTGAACCAGGAAAAAAAAATCTGAAGACTGCGAAATCACCTTTACCATAATGTAAGTACATTAAAAACCTTACTCTTTAACTTACCAGTTAAGTTGAGCTTTCTCATATTTTTTTCTATTGATTTGGGTGGGTTTGTCCCATCCCCAATGTCACTTCTCTTTCTTTTACGGCCCTGACGAGAACATCGATCTCCTCGCTGTGAACCGCTCCTGGCGCGCGCCTGGTAAATGCACCATAATAATAACAATCCGCCATGCAACATGCACACCTGCTCTTAAAGGGTATGTTGGATGACGCTCTGATTGGTTTATTTCACGTTACGCCCAAACCACACCTATGAATAATGAAGCTACTTCAGACCAACCCCTTTTAGATTTGCGCTAGGCGCAAGAGGCATTTATCCTGCTGGGAAAATAGCAACAGAGCCGGGATCCGCCCACAAAGTTACTTGTGCTTTGCACTTTGACACTTGCGTTTTAGATCGTTAAAATAGGGCCCAATAAGTGTAACGCTAAATCGGGTAAAACGTTACACATTGCTCTTTGTATTGTTGTAAAATACATTAATGAAAAACAAGATAACAAAAATCAAAAAGATAAATTATTTTAGATATAGCCTAGGCTACTATAAAATTGTGACATGTTTTAAATGCATAGCACAGCTGTTTAATGAGGCAGCAACATATAATAGATAGGACAGAACAAGAAAGGCTATTAATATAATTAGGGCTGACTTCTAACCCAGGTGAAAAAAAAGTACACTAAAATACATTTTATTTAAGTGCACTTAGTACACTTCCATAATGTACTTAAAGTGCTCTATTTTCGCACACTAATTTTGTACTTAATATACTAAAAGCTTAACTTTAGTACTTCTTAAGATAAACTTAAGATCAACTAAGTGTACTCAACTGTGCTATTTTGACACACACTGAAGATGAACTTAAATATATTTTTAATATACTATTTCAACCTTTAAAAAAATTTATTTTGTTACCACTTTTAGTATATCTAAAACCCATTTTTAATGCATTTTAATTATACTAATACATTATTTAAAATATAATAATAATATATTATAAATATGTATATACTATACTTAAGGTGTATTCCTTTGTCAAAAAAAGTACACTAAAATACATTATTTAAGTGCACTTAGTACACTTCCATAATGTACTTAAAGTGCTCTATTTTCACGCACTAATTTTGTACTTAATATACTAAAAGCTTAACTTTAGTACTTCTTAAGATAAACTTAAGATCAACTAAGTGTACTCAACTGTGCTATTTTGACACACACTGAAGATGAACTTAAATATATATTTTAATATACTATTTCAACCTTTAAATTTTTTTATTTTCTTACCACTTTTAGTATATCTAAAACCCATTTTTAATGCATTTTAATTATACTAATAAAGTTATTTAAAATATAATAATAATATATTATAAATATGTATATATTATACTTAAGGTGTATTCCTTTGTCAAAAAAAGTACACTAAAATACATTATTTAAGTGCACTTAGTACACTTCCATAATGTACTTAAAGTGCTCTATTTTCACGCACTAATTTTGTACTTAATATACTAAAAGCTTAACTTTAGTACTTCTTAAGATAAACTTAAGATCAACTAAGTGTACTCAACTGTGCTATTTTGACACACACTGAAGATGAACTTAGATATATTTTTAATATACTATTTCAACCTTTAAAATTTTTTATTTTCTTACCACTTTTAGTATATCTAAAACCCATTTTTAATGCATTTTAATTATACTAATACATTATTTAAAATATAATAATAATGCATTATAAATATGTATATATTATACTTAAGGTGTATTCCTTTGTCAAAAAAAGTACACTAAAATACATTATTTAAGTGCACTTAGTACACTTCCATAATGTACTTAAAGTGCTCTATTTTCACGCACTAATTTTGTACTTAATATACTAAAAGCTTAACTTTAGTACTTCTTAAGATAAACTTAAGATCAACTAAGTGTACTCAACTGTGCTATTTTGACACACACTGAAGATGAACTTAAATATATTTTTAATATACTATTTCAACCTTTAAATTTTTTTATTTTCTTACCACTTTTAGTACTATTGAACCCATTTTTAATGCATTTTAATTATACTAATACATTATTTAAAATATAATAATAATGCATTATAAATATGTATATATTATACTTAAGGTGTATTCCTTTGTCAAAAAAAGTACACTAAAATACATTATTTAAGTGCACTTAGTACACTTCCATAATGTACTTAAAGTGCTCTATTTTCACGCACTAATTTTGTACTTAATATACTAAAAGCTTAACTTTAGTACTTCTTAAGATAAACTTAAGATCAACTAAGTGTACTCAACTGTGCTATTTTGACACACACTTAAGATTAACTAAAATATGCTTTTAACATACTATTTCAGCTTTATTTTTTTATTATTTTGTTATCCCTTTTAGTACTATTGAACCCATTTTTAATGCATTTTTAAATACACGTATAAATTATTTAAAATATAAGAATATATACAAATCATATTTATGTATTGCTCACATATTTTTAATATAGTAAATCATTTATTTCAAATATATTTTAACTCTGTTAACAGTACCTTTATAAAACAATTAAATAATGGTTATTTAAAAAGTAGTCAAGTAAGTACACTATGACTGTTATCAGTAGCATTTTCTGCCTCATTTATGCTAAAATTATAATTGATAAAATTATATTTGATTAAAGTAAATGTAATTCATGTAATGTAAACACTCATAGTTTAAAAGGATACCACACAATACAGCACAGGTAGGCTATGTACAAACAAACAGCATCTCTTTCTTGAAAAACACTTTAATTTTTCGATACGTTATTCACACACAAGTCTACAGCATACAGTACTTATCTTAAATATGAACAAAACACGATTTTCTTTTCTTTTTTACATTTTACAATCATTTCGCAAACAAACCTTAGGGGAAAAAAACAACCAACAACAAAAAATAACTTAACAGTGTTTTTTTCCCGACACAAACCTTTCGTTATTGCATTTTCTAACAAGGGTAATAAAGGCAAATATTGGCTAAGAGACCCTTTTCACAGTCTGTGCGTCATCATATCTGATCTGTAATGTAGGCCTAAAGGATGGCTATTACTTAAGAATTCCGTTAGTCTTCGAAAGAAAAACTGAGATATTGTAATGAAACCCGAGAGATTGATATCCCTCCGATAAACGATTCACCAAAACAGTTCACGTTTGAAAAAGTTAATCGCAAAAAGCACCTACTACATGAATCGCGTGGTTTCCTCCAAGTCCTCTAAAGAAACACGATCGCTCTTATTTAATAGTTTAAACGTAGACTTCTAAATCTAATCACATTCAAGGAACATACGCAGCAACTGAAGCTCTTTGAGTGAAATGAGCTCATGATCATAAGAACCAATCACAGCCGTTCGACGGCTCTGGAACCAATCAGGACTAGTCACAGGTGTTATGCATTTTGTTCAAATTTAAACAAGTACAACATCTTTTATGAAAACATTTAAACATCTGTGGAAAATGTATCTATGATGCATTTCAAATATGTTAAAATCCTTGTGGGAATTTCAGTAGTATTAATGTATGGTAATGTACAACAGCCTTTAATCAAGTAAAAGTGAACAATATTAATTTTAAGTAGGCTTATTGCAATGCTTAATAATAGTTGACAAATGTTTATAATACATTATAAGTTGGTACATTATAAATGTAATCCCCCCCCCCAATATTAAAATGATAAATATATAAATATTAAAATATATTGCAGTAGGCCTAAGTTTTTAAAAAGTACTTTAAACATACTAAAAGCTTAACCATTTTGCTATGTTCTTACACAAAGAGCAACATAAGTATGTTTTCTTTAAATACACTAAAACTTCAAAAAATTGTATGGTTGTGTTTAGCGTATTTCTTAAAAATGTATCTAAGCATTTATTTATTTATTACCAATGTACTTATAGTGCATTTGTTAGAAATATATTAAAATTATGCTTGTGTTTAGCATATTTTTTAAAAGTATAATTAAGCATATATTTATTACCAATGTACTTATAGTGCATTTGTTAGAAATATATTAAAATTATGCTTGTGTTTAGCATATTTCTTAAAAGTATAATTAAGCATATATTTATTACCAATGTACTTATAGTGCATTTGTTAGAAATATATTAAAATTATGCTTGTGTTTAGCATATTTTCTTAAAAGTATAATTAAGCATATATTTATTACCAATGTACTTATAGTGCATTTGTTAGAAATATATTAAAATCATGCTTGTGTTTAGCATATTTTTTAAAAGTATAATTAAGCATATATTTATTACCAATGTACTTATAGTGCATTTCTTAGAAATATATTAAAATTATGCTTGTGTTTAGCATATTTCTTAAAAGTATAATTAAGCATATATTTATTACCAATGTACTTGTAGTGCATTTGTTAGAAATATATTAAAATTATGCTTGTGTTTAGCATATTTCTTAAAAGTGTAATTAAGCATATATTTATTACCAATGTACTTCTAGTATACTTGTTGAAATATATTAAAATGCAAAAAAATTGCAATAAAAATACATTTAAAATATCAATGGTATTTAATATACTTTTGCAATTACACTTAAGTACTACTTAAGTAAAAATATACTTTAAATTAGTGTATTTATAGTGCATAATTTTTACAGTTTTATTTAGCACAAAAAGTAAGAATGTACTACAAATATACTTTCTTGTATTTAAGTGTTTTTTTAGTGCACTAAAGTACACTTTTTTTTCACCTGGGAATAGTCGAGGATTCGACGATTCGATTCGGAGAGGTCTGATTCGACTATGAACCTCATAGTCGAATAGTAGGGGGTCTGTTCACATATTGCGTCTTTTGCGCGCTCAAGTTCGTTATTTCAAAATAGGCGCGCCGCGCACGGTATGCAACCAATGAGCAGCAGCACACTACATGCCTGTAACGTCTGGACCTGTGGACTGTAACGTCCACATTTGTTAGCATTTACGGATTTATTGGCTCACAATGGCTTCTAAAAAATCATCAAAAGTATGGGAGTATTTCGAGAAGGTTAAAGATGACCCACAGAAAGTTAAGTGCAAGTTGTGCCAGCAGCTTCTTTCACATCACACGACGACAACCAACATGGCTCATTTGAAACGGGTAAGGCTTGTTAACTTTACAAACAAACAGTTCTACCACTCTTTTGTCAATACAGACATAAACCCTATATTAGTATAATTTTTGGGGAGACGCGTGCGTATTAATGAGTAGCCTACTCTAGCACACACACACAAGGTCTCTCGCGCTCTCCCTCTCTGTGTGCGCGTGTAATTAATGCTAGCACACACACACAAGGTCTCTCGCTCGCTCTCTCCCTCCCTCTCTGTCTTGCGCTTATTCAACGAAACCTATAATATGTAAAATTACATATATGTTAGCGATGAAATACGGGACAAATCATGATTTTTTCATAATAAGTCGGGACACTAAAATTAGAGTTGAAATACGGGACTGTCCTGGGAAAAACGGGACGTCTGGTGAAAAAAAAAAGGATCGACTATCAGTCGACTACGGCAAAATCTAACGAATTAGATTTGACTATGAAAATCCTTAGTCGAAAACAGCCCTAAATATAATAATCTTTTTTAATTGCGTCACTGTATTATGATATGAACGACTCCAATACAGTGCAGCACAGAGCGCTTATGCGCATCCCGAGCGCCGAATGATGAGCTTATGCGCATCCCGAGCGCAGAATGATGCGCTTGAAGCATCACAGTCACAGCGCCAGCGCGTCGAGTCCGCATTGAAAGGTTCAAAGCACAAAGGAAATACATATTGATGCATAGTGTATTATACAGTATCTATCTATGCAATAGTTTATTCAGCCATTTCTTTTAACAGTTTTAAATTTCAGTTACTGTGCACGTGAAGAACAATGATAGTGCTCTGCTCTGCTCTACTCTAGTGTTGTGATCTAACAGACACTCGGTAAAAAGTAACATGATTAAGGTACAGCAATAAAGTCCAGCAATATAAAGTTGTTTTATGCAAAACCATAGACAAGTACAATAATAGTATACTTTATACTTTATCCACAGATCAAGTATAATAATAGTAACATTGAATCATCTTGGAGAGAGTTTTATCATTGTTGACTGTCGTAACCGAATGCGACACGCTGTTGCTGAATGGAGAATGACTGACAGCCGCAGCGGAGGGAAAAGTTTACGTGATCTTGAATTTAATGACTTAAATACTAATTTATATCTCACATTATACTATATAATGGCTTCAGAACACTTATAATAAGAGTGCACGAAAACTTTATGGTGCTTTAGAACGTTTTTGTGCCTTTTGTGGGGCTTAACAATAACATAGAATAGCTATAGTATACGCACAATATCGGATTTGGATCGGCCTCGTCTGATCGATACGGATCCGGCAAAAATGGCAGTATCGGAGCCGATACCGATGCTGAGTATCGGATCGGTGCATCCCTAAGCTAGAGAACTTGTGACTTTTTTGAATGGCCTGGTTGACGACTTGGAATTGAAATTAATCATTCTAGAGTACATTTCCTGGATATGTGGGTACTGAAGAATGAAGGGAGGCTGATTACAACTTTATTTACAAAAGAGACCGATCACAACACACTTTTACTCGCTACTAGCTTTCATCCGACTTTTTTTTTTAAAAAGGACTGCCTAAGAGTAGTTCTATAGATTGAGGAGGATTTGTTATTCTGATTCCGATTTTATTGAGAAATCGAACTTTATGAAAAATAGATTTTTGAATAGGTTACCCTTCAGAATGGGTTGATGAAGCATTTAACACAGCCATTAAAAAGACGAGGTCTGAGTTGTTAAAAAAGAAGACAAAAAAAGCAAGAAAGTATTCTTTCACTTGTATTACGACCCATTCACCTAATTCTTACACAATAGAATAAATTTTTAAAAAACATTGGCATCTGTTGTCTTCTGATCCAGAGTTGAGCAAAATTTTTCAACATCCTCCTTTGATTGTTTATAAACGTGCTAGAAATCTAAAAGATCGCTTAGTACATGCTCGTTTTCAAAGGGTTAGTCCTTGTCCATCTCAAATTTTGCTTAGTCCAATACAGAATGGTAATTATCGATTGGTAATTGTGCTCAGTGCAATAATACATTTAAAACTTCTTTTTTTCTGTCATCCAAGAACTGGCAAAAAATATACTATCAAATCTGTGATTACTTGTGTTTCTACTTATGTTGTTTATTTTAACCGTTGTGTTAGGTTATGTGGGGAAAACGTCACGTCAATTAAAACAAAGAATTAGTGAACATAAGAGCTTTATCAGAAGAAAATATGTAAATTATCCAGTTGCAGCTCATTTTCTAGCCTGTAATCACGATGTTTCCTCTTTACGCATTTTTGGGATTGAAAAAGTGAATGTGCCACTAGAGGGTGGCACATTGAATTGCTCCTGTTGAGACGTGAACTTTTTTGGACTCTTCAGACTTTATCTCCTAGGGGTATGAATGATGAAGCATTATTTAATGTGATGTTATGTATTTTTTTTAAATGTATAATGGTTACAAGTATGGTGGTAACTGTACAATTACGTGTTGTAATTATTTGATGACATGTTGTCAATTATAGATTATAAATGAGCTTAAGTGGTCACAGATGGAGCTTTGTTGATTGGTCATGTGTGTATTTTAAATAGGATGAGCTTGTCAATTTGTATATGCCTGATGAAGGTCGTAAGACCGAAACGTTGCCGTTAATTAAAGTTTTAATTGCAAGTACTGATAGTGTGCGGGAGTTCCTATTTTGTAATTAATTTATAAAAAAAGACTAATTATTGTAATATTTAATTGCAGTAGTCTGTTGCATCTGGGATCATTTTTATCTCGATTCACTCCATATTTCTCTTCTTAGAATTATTTTGATTATTTAGAAAATTTGAAAACTAGTTTTTCTTTCATTTCAGACCTGATGGACATGGAGGAGGGTGAAGAACTGAGAGAAGTGAAGGAGGAGTGTGAAGAACTGAGTGAAGTGAAGGAGGAGAGTGAAGAACTGAGAGAAGTGAAGGAGGAGTGTGAAGAACTGAGTGAAGTAAAGGAGGAGAGAGAAGAACTGAGTGAAGTGAAGGAGGAGAGAGAAGAACTGAGTGAAGTGAAGGAGGAGAGAGAAGAACTGAGTGAAGTGAAGGAGGAGCGAGAAGAACTGAGTGAAGTGGAGGAGGAACATCATGTCAAACCTGGAGAAAAACCTTTGAGTCATTTAAAGACTAAAAATAAATTTTCAAAGAAAAGAGCCAATAAATCTTTCAGCTGCACTCAGTGTGGGAAGAGTTTCACATGCAAAGAAAATCTTGAGATTCACATGAGAGTTCATACTGGAGAGAAGCCGTTTACATGTGATCAATGTGGGAAGAGCTTCACACGCAAAGAAAATCTTGTGATTCACATGAGACTTCATACTGGAGAGAAGCCGTTTACATGTGATCAATGTGGGAAGAGCTTCACACGCAAAGAAAATCTTGAGACTCACATGAGAGTTCATACTGGAGAGAAGCCATTCGCATGTGATCAATGTGGAAAGAGCTTCACACGCAAAGAAAATCTTGAGATTCACTTGAGAGTTCATACTGGAGAGAAGCCGTTCGCATGTGATCAATGTGGGAAGAGCTTCACACGCAAAGAAAATCTTGAGATTCACATGAGAGTTCATACTGGAGAGAAGCCATTCGCATGTGATCAATGTGGAAAGAGCTTCACACGCAAAGAAAATCTTGAGATTCACTTGAGAGTTCATACAGGAGGGAAGCCGTTCGCATGTGATCAATGTGGGAAGAGTTTCACAAACAAACCAAGTCTTGAGCGTCACATAAGAGTTCATACTGGAGGGAAGCCGTTCGCATGTGATCAGTGTGGGAAGAGCTTCACAGCCAAACAAAGTCTTGGGTGTCACATGAGAGTTCATACAGGAGAGAAGCCACATGTATGCAATCAATGTGGGAAGAGCTTCAGTCTATTGTCATACCTTAATTGTCACATGAGAATTCACACTGGAGAGAAGCCGTTCACATGCAATCAATGTGGGAGGAGTTTCAGTCAATCATCAGCCCTTAGGATTCACATGAGGATCCACACCGGAGAGAAGCCATTCACATGTGATCAATGTGGGAAGAGATTAGCAAATAAACAAAGTCTTGAGCATCACATGAGAGTTCATACTGGAGAAAAGCCACATGTATGCAATCAATGTGGAAATAGTTTCAGTCTATTGTCATGCCTTGATGTTCACATGAGAATTCACACTGGAGAGAAGCCGTTCACATGCAATCAATGTGGGAAGAGTTTCATTCAATCATCAGCCCTTAAGAAACACACAAGGATCCACACCGGAGAGAAGCCGTTCACATGCAATCAATGTGGGAAGAGTTTCGTTCAATCATCAGCCCTTAAGAAACACATGAGGATCCACACCGGAGAGAAGCCATTCACATGCAATCAATGTGGGAAGAGTTTCAGTCAATCATCAGCCCTTCATTTTCACATTATGATCCACACCGGAGAGAAGCCGTTCACATGTGATCAGTGCGGGAAAACATTTCTCTGGGCATCAAACTTAAAGAGGCATCTGACAGTTCATACAAAGGAGAAGCCACATTCATGTTCTGTGTGTGGAAAGAGTTTTTCACTGCAGCAAGATTTACATAGACATCAGAAAATTCATATTGGTGAAAGAGAGTATATTTGCTTTGAGTGTGGAAAGAGTTTTGCTAAAGCAAAGAGTTTAAAACTGCACCAGAGAATCCATACTAGAAAGAAGCCGCACACAGCCGTGTGATCAGTGTGCAAAGAGTTTTTCTTTTAAAAGTCACTTGAAGCGACACATGAAGATCCATGCAGTGGAGAAACCACATAACCACAGTCTGAAATCACAGTAAGAAGTTCATCTTTATGTGCTGAGAAACAAAAGCTGCTTTTCCACTTTCGGAAAAGGTTCCAGTTGTTTCCACTTGAGCCTGGGACAGCACAATTACAAACCGTTCTCAGCCCTGGATTCATGACGTTATGCAAATGAGACCTAACCAATACTGTCATATGTTTTTGTTTGTTTTAAAGTTTTTTTTGAGAATTGCATGACATGACTCAAACGTATTAAATTCATTTTTGATAATACAAAATGAACACAAAACATCAGTGCTAACAATACTGTAGACTAGTCAATTAAATTGTTCAAAGTGCAAAATACCACAAAACTAATTCTAAAACCAACATGACATCATGACTTTTGCGTAAACATACACGCCACTTTCAAGTCAAGTGGCGTGTTATCTATACGCATTTTGAGCTATCCGCGTGTATGTCTACGCCGTTAAATGTCCGAGTGATTCCGCGTGTATCTACACGCAGTTAAATGTCCGAGCGAAACGAAGCAAAATGTAGATCTACATCTGGGGAGCGATATTTTTTTTCCTAGGATGGTGGGGGAAGACTCATAAATGGTATTAACCCCAGTGACTGGAAGGTTTAGGGACGGGGTTGGGGTAGGTCATATATTTATATATACAGTAATGTAACGTTAAGTCAACCGCGTTCATAAACACGCTGAAAAGCGATTATGCGTGTTGATAGCACACCAAAAATGAAAATACGAATCGGCGTGTCATACATACGCCTTTTCATGAGATCAGTCTGCTAAAACACACAAATAAAATATAAGAAATAGGGGTGACCGATTATCGGCGCCGATATTAAAGGACAATTCCGGCCAAAAATGAACATAGGGCTAAATAACACGTAATGCATAAATGAGGGTCTCTACCTACAAAACGAAGCATTGAGAACTTTGTAAGTGTACAATAAGTTTAATAAGAAGATTCTTTATAAGGACAGTACACTTTGCATATCAAGGCAGGAGCCATCTTTGGAAAACAGTCTCGAACGCGTTCTTGGTTCGACTGGTCGAGACCGGTTTCTAAAGATGGCTCCTGCCTTAAAGTAACACCTAAGTAGTTTTTCAACCTTCATAATATATTTCCAAGACCCTTGTGATGGTACATCGACTTAAAATAAGTGAAATGACATGTCTGCCATAGCCTGACGTGGTCTGTATCGCTTTTACTGGCACTATGTAACTTCGGGTTTCGTGTAGGAACCCGTGCACAAAAAGAATTACAAAATTCGACTGCTTTACGTCAAGCACTACAATAGTCATTATTTCGTTTTTCTTCGTTTCTGATGTCGCAATACATCATCCTTTTATGAAATCATGTAACATACTCTACCTTGTCTGTTAGGGCTGGGTATTGTTAGGAATTTCACAATTCGATTCGATTTCGATTCTTGAGGCTTTGAATTGATTCGATATTGATTTATTAGCTTCGATATCGATTCAATAATAAGTAAATGCACAAATTAAGTACCTGGGTATATTTTTAAATAATGTCTGCAGTATTACCAATGTTTAAGAACAAATTGACCCCAGCATGTGTCCTGTCATGGTTTATTTAGCAGAACAAACTGTACAATATTGTACATGTGTTGAATACAAACCACAACTGTAACAAACAGGTGCTTTATTAACACCTCTAAAGTGCATGTAACTGTAAGTAGTAGAAAGTATATTCCTTTCTTCCTATACATTCAAATTGTAAAAGAAATGTAAACAGAAGCACAAAATGTGCATACTCATAAAACAAAAGTGCAACCATAGATATTATAACATTACAAAGTGCTACTTTGTCAACACAATAAATAACACTGAACAGCTGATCAGAGAACCTTTGGCTTATTTACTGTGCCTATATGTAGGATACATTATACATTTCGGTAACGCTTTTTTTTACAGTCCAGTTACCCATGTAAATACTATGTACTTATTTTAGTAACTACAATTACTGGGTAATAACTAGTACTAACCCTGAACCTACCCCTAAACCTACCCCTGTTCCATGTACTTACCTTATATTAGCCAGTAATTTCTAGGTAAGTACACTGTAAGTACTGTACTGTAAAAAGAAGCGTTATCGACATTTCTATCATATAACTCATAACATTTTAGTACAACATAACATGTTAACTCTGAAGCATTTTTCAAACTAGTGCGCATGCAGGTTTTGGGAAACGTTGCGACGTTCGTCTGTTATAGGACAACTTAGTTTGAATAAACGAGCAGACACTGATGAGCTACTTGCTCTACGTTTATTTAAAATTAACAGCAAGACGACTAGGGCTGCATCTAACGATTATTTTTGTTGTCGATGAATCTATCGATTATTTCTTCGATTAGTCGACTAATCTAACGATTATTTTTCCCGATTAATCTAATATTTATTTTTTGGATTAACTGATTTATCCATTGCCAAATTTTCCAGTATATAAGTACAACTTCTACCATTAGTATTTCAAACTTTTATTAATTCATTTTCTGAAAAATACTTTAAAATTTCCCACTATAAAAAATAAAGTGGCAGACTGCCGAACACTGTGCAAAAAAATTACATTAATTTGAAGGCATTAAGTAGTTTAAGGGAGCAAAGTCTAACATAAATACTGCCCAACCTAAACGGTGCAAAAAAAGGGGCCAGTTCGTTGTGATCTCACAAATCTCTGTTATTATTAATGAAACTGACTGCACAATGAATCTTTCATAATATATACACTTTGTTTGATATAATCAGATGATTTGCCAGTATGCAGAATTCAGCACTGAACAAAAAGTCCATTTTGAGCGGTGAGGGGATTCTATCTTAAATGCATCTGATTGGCCATTGCGTTCAAGAAATCAACACACATATCTGTGATTGGCTACATTGTTCTATGCTGCAAACACGTTATAGAGACTCTGGCCTGTAAATCGTTTCTATTTTGTTTTAGTTGTTCTTGTTGCTTTTGTGCAACAGATGAATGACAATTTATTCATTTTAAAATGTTCAATTCATAGATTTATATTTTGAGGGAGTCCCGCGAATCGTTTTATTCTTCTGAAACCAGCACACACACACACACGAGTGCATTACCGCCCGCGCACGCACTCGGCCATCAGATCTATATTCCTGCGCCGCACTCGTTGTGTTGGGTCCCGCGGGAGTGCAGGTATTTAGTCTACATGCAGACATCCCACGTCTCCCTGATGCCCGCAAATTAGTTCAAATCTCCCGGAATCTATGCATAACATAGCGCGCGCGCACGCAAGGCAGAGAGTGAGAGACCTTGCGTGTGCCTCTCACACATGTATGTTTTGCGCGCAGTACCTAGCAGGCAAGCTGTAGCCGACAGCGTCAGCTCTAAATAGACGGCGATGCGTTTTTGACCGAAACACAGCAGGTATGATGACAGCAACAACTCCTACAAAAAAGCCTCACTGTATAAATAGCCTACTAATTCCCAGCAGGTCGTCGTTTTGAGTTCGCAGAGACCGTCTCACAGGATGTTTACTTTTAAGATGCTCGTTCATAGCAGTTGTGCTGCCATGGTATACCATTTCAGCTTTGCATAATGAACAAAGCACCTTTCTGTTCAGCCGTAGTTTAAAGTATTCCCATATTTAATATTATAAAAGATTTATTTAAACGTAAATAATTAATGTGACGCGTCGACGCATTTCATGCGTGTCGACGTATTTTCATAGTCGACGTAATCGATTACGTCGACGCGTCGTTGCAGCCCTAAAGACGACTAGAAGTGAATGTGCTTTCCATTAAACGAATCACACACAGTAAACAAATCCTTAACAAAAAAAAAACCCTTGCAATGAACTGCAATTTAGATGCGCAAACTGCGTGCCAGTGCGGTGACGTACATGCTTGGGCAGATTCGGCTTGAAGTCGTTCATACTCGGATGCGGCGCCACGCGCGCTGTTACAAAAAAAGCCTTGCACAAAGCCAAGTGAAATGAGGTCTTGCGCACCAAACGCGGCATTTTTGCCGCGCGCACCTTCGCTCTCGTGCGGATTATAAATAGGGCTGCAACGATTCGTCGACGTTGTCGACAAAAATCGATAATAGAAATAGTCGACAATAAATTTCATTGTCGAATTTGTCGCCAGACATGTTTTTTCCGACCGAGGCATCTCTCTTCCGAGAGTCTCACATGCGAATTAGCTTCTCTGCTGAGCAATAACATACAGAAATGGCGGCGTCCAATGCAGCAGCTGCGCGTACCAAAACATCTAAAGTTTGGGTGCATTTTAGCCTGGATACGGCGAATAAAAAGATTACCTGTAGGGCTGCACGATGTATCATTTTAGCATCGATATCGCGATGTGTGCATCCACGATAGGCAGATATGTGCGATGTCAGTTGATGCGTGATTCATGATCAGTAGGCTACAAATCAGCAGCTCCCCGGCCAGTAATGCTTGTGATGATTCGCGGATTTTTATCACTTTGCGGATGTCCGTGTTTCAGTTAAGACATGGCAATGCGCCAAGTAAGACTGGAAGCTTGTCCGCTGTTTTTGTAGACTTACTAATGCGTTTGTTACCGCAAAAGTTTGACAGGTAGTGATATGAATAATGACTGACAGCTGCGCTTGTTTAACTGAGAGAACGAGCAGAGAGAGTGAAACCCCCGGTCGCGCGCGCACACTCGTTCGTACTGCAGCCCTACTGCATGGTTTGCAAAGCAGTCCTTGCGTATCACGGCAGCACCTCGGTGATGCACGAACATTTAAAGAGAAAGCACGGACAGTTGAATGAAACAGAGTTGACTCGCCTAGATTTAAATAATATGGAAGCCGATACGTTTTGTTTTGGATGTACATTTTATAAGCGTATTTTCGGTTAAAAAAAATATATATATATAAAATATGCATTTTTCATTGAAGTAACCCCTTCTTGTGTTTACTATCATTTTCCACAGAATTAAAGCAATCTCATGCTAAATTTTAGAAAAATTTAATAATTATTCGATTAGTCGACTAATCGTTTCAATAGTCGGTGACTAGTCGACTATTAAAATAGTCGTTAGTTGCAGCCCTAATTATAAACAGTAAAAGAAACGGACACGTCGAGTATAAACAAGGGCGCGCGCGCTCTGATTGGTAAAGGGACACAGACCTAGGCTTTCACTAGAGTGTTGCCCACAGCGCCGCCGGTGGGCTGAATCGATTCATAGGATTTGATGAATCGATATTGAATTAAGAAACAAATAATTGCAATGCATTGATGAATCGATATTTTTTTAAGCCCTATTGTCTGTGGACATCGTTCATTCTAAAGCCGGTGCTGGATGCGTGCGACGGTAGGCTAAATTATTTACGACAGCGGCAATGGACAATTTCGTTTCCAACCAGTAGGGCGACCGAAGAGGAAAAGCTACTTGGTGTTACTTTAATACGCAAAGTGTACTGTCTAGGGCTGGGATAAACGATTTTTTTTTTTTTTAACGATTAATCTAGCGATTATTTTTCCCCAGTGCATCGGTTAATCTAATGATTCATTTTTCCTGTCCGATTTGATTTCGATTCGGTTATCGATTATCTCCCCATTAATTGACTAACAGCAATTTATACATGTTGATTTACATATCTGTATGAAAAAAAAAATGAATTCCTTAACATTGCAATATGTTTATTGCTCTTAAAATTCCAAAATAAAAGACTATACAAGTGCAAAGTAATGCATTCTTAGTCAGAGGAAGCTTTCAATAAAACTTTGAAGCCTTGAAAACACATAGGCCTAGCTTACTGTAAAAAGTGCATCTTGTAATTCTTCTTCTAGATAAAAATAATAACTTGATGTCTAGCATTCAATAAAAAAATTTTTATAAATATTTTTGAGTCTTCATTTTCTTTTCTGACATACATACCCTACTCCAGTTCTTGTTAAACACACTAGACATGCAAATTATGTGCATTTTCCGCACTTTTTGGGTGAAATCATATTTATTTTGTCCATCAAAAGTGTGCTTTCACTTTAATTGAGCGTGAGCAGCAGCAAAGACTCTGCGCTTCACTGTTGCTCATGCGGTGCTCCTGCTCCCGGTGTGAATGCACTCATTAATTAACATGTACGCCGGGGGGAAAAACCCGCACTCAGACATCCCAAGTCTCCCAGAAGTCTCCCGAATATTGATAGCGTCTCCCTGATGCCTGCAAATTAGTTCAAATCTCCCAGAATCTAGAGCGGGCTTGCGAGACAGAACATACTGAACTGAGTTTTTTAACTCATTCTCACACACACACACAAATTATTTTTAGCTAAATTGTCCTTTAAGCATTTTTATGCTTTATATCGGTATCAGCCATTTTTAAAAGTATCGGCCATTTTTGAAACCGATTTGCCGATAAAATAATTTCATTTTGAAATGCACTAAATTTGGCTCTGACGCAGCCACCTCTGTCGGAACTCACCACTTTGTAGACTAGACCAATGTCCCCGCCCATCTGATTTGTTGGGAGTCACGAGTTCAGCCAATCTACGCAGAAAGCTGAAGGCACTTAGCCTAGAAATCTAGACTCCCCCTAGCGGCAGCAAAATTTATTTTGCAGCCAGTGTAGTCTAGCAACTCTCAATTGACTTTCGAACCGGAAAAACCAAACTCTAGTCAGGCCAATCACATTGTGTATAGAGTCGGCGGGCGGGCTTAACATAATGACGACAGAGTTGCGATGGTTCACTGCTACTTGAAAACATCGAATGGGTGCTGCTGCTGGCGAACAGCTGTCTATAGCCCCTTTCACAAAGAGATTCCGGAAAATACACGGATAATGTGACCCGGCATTTGTCCCGGGATTGTTTGATTTCGGTTCATTCACACTGCCAGTGATTTGCCGGGATCTGTGAGTGCGTTCACACACAACCCGTAAATATCCCGTAAAGACACATGACGTCAGGATGAGACGTGTAACGTACGCGTCAAAAACATGTACCGTTCCACAAAGTTGGCGAACGATCTCAGCTTCAGCGCGGATAGAGAGGAGCTCCTGGTCTCTGCTTCGTTACAGTTTGCAGACATTTGTTCGTCCTTTCTTTGTTGATGACGAACACAAACTTTCTTCTAAGAGCAACAGAGTCACGCGTTGGCACGTGCGTCATCACTATGACACACCCCTGCAGTCTGCAGGGCTGCAGTCTTTAGCCTCCTTGTTAGAGCGCCTGACTCTCATGCCGGAGACCCGGGTTCGAGGCCCGCTCGGAGCGGGTCGAGTGGGACCCGGGTGGAGGGGTTACATGTGCGTGTGTGTGTGTGTGTGTGTTTGTGTGCGTGGGTGAGTGTATATGTGTGTGTGTGTGTGTGTGTGTGCGTGTGCGTGGGTGAGTGTACCAATTTAGTGTAATCACAAAACAAAGTGCACTCTTTGCTCCTCGACCACATCCTTAAATAAATATGCTACTTATTGGCAAATAAAATCTAACACACACACACACACACACACATTGAGGGGCACATATATAGAGTCACTGATTACATTTTAATTCAGGGAGTTGCTGTAATAGCAATCTGATTTTTAACATTAAACATTGTATAATATTGTATGGTTACTGTGAATTCAAGTTCCTGTATAGATTAATAAAAAAATGTTGTGTATTGATAATTTGAGTGTACCCATTTATTTATTTATTTTTTATTTTTTTTTCCATGGCCAAATTGGCCAACTGCCTGTGTGTGATGTCTGAGTTTCGTCTTATAAACTTGTTTAGAGTTGAGTTCATAATAACGAGTGTGTGTAGGCGTGGTCTCTATTGCAACACTATATAAACACGTACGAGGAAACATTAAGTGCATTGAGGCTTGAGTTTGAGACGTTTCTGAGGAACAGCTACAACCACTTCAGCTTTATTTTTGGCTTGTGATTGGGTTCAGGTGAAGATGCATCTGTTCGTCTCCGCCGTAGTGCTGGTGTTGTGTTCTCCGTTCATCGTGACTGAAGTTGTTAAATCATTCAGCAAATGCAGCAGTTTTTTTTTTAAAAGATGAGTCTCCCGAGATTGAAGGCGTTCTGGATCATTCAACCTCACAGGACAATGACCGCTACAAACTAATCTGTCAGAAGTATGAAAACAAATACAGATTCGCAACTCTGTATGACATAAGAGAGAGGATCCCTCTTTTCTCAGCTTACACATTTACTGCGGTTTTATAAAAAAAACCCACATATTCCATGGATGATCGAGCCACAGGTAATGTTTCTCATGGTGGACTGTTTCAGTTATGATTGAAACCTCGTTATTTATATGATTTTACTTTTCTTCTCATAATAGTTTTATTTCGTTTAGTTCTCTGAGAGCTTTAATGACTATCTTTCTTTTTGTTCATTGCCTCTTCTGTAGCTTTACCCTTCAGATGGCTCGATGTGTGACCCAGGTGTATATCAGGCTGTAACTGGAGACTACTGGGACCAGGAAACACTGAATCGTGGGCACTTATTTCCCAACGCCCACGCACCTGATGACATCACTGCCGAATCCACATACACACTGACCAATACTGTGCCACAGAATAAAAAATTTAATACAGGTAGTTGGAGAATTATGGAGCAAAATGTTAGACGTTTCATGGAGACTAACTGCCGAGACCCAAACAACCCTGATAATATCTTAGCCTATGTGCTGACAGGAGCTGTGCCTGGCAACAAACTCTTGAATAAAAGAGTCAACATTCCCTCACACATGTGGACCGTATTCTGCTGCTATAATGCTAAAACTAAAGGATGGGAATCCCAGGCTCACTGGGCTGAAAACAAAGATGAGAGAAACCCAAACCAAATCCCTGAAAAAACCCTGAAGGAATTAGAGGACTTTCTGGGGAAGAAATTTAAACAATCCTCACTCTTCAGCGAAAACTGTTACCAGTTTTTAGATGTGAAAGATCGTTATACATCGTATATACATTATTTCTTACATCATCTCCAGCATGATTTTGTACCTGGTTATGCAGCTAAATGATCTCTAATATAATGCTCAGATAAGCTTGTCATACATGTGAAGGTGGCATGAAAGAATAACAGTAACAGATTTCTGACCTGTTTCTTTGACTACTATGTAATGCAAAACAAATAAATGCTTTCAAAATAAATTTCTATAATCAAAATGAGTCTGTATGTTGTTTATTTATTGAACATAAAAAGCAAATTAATGTAATTGATTTTGGCTGTCACAACAATATCTTTCTTTCTTGAACTGAAACACAAAATGAGATACTAGACAAGCGTCTAAACAGATATTTGGTTATTTTTCAGTATAAAGCACACTTGGCTTTTCAATCATTATCATGAGTTTTGAAAATCTTCTCTCTGCTTTGTGTTTTGCTTCTTGATGAGATTTTGTCTTCATTTCAAGCAGGTAAATTATTCATTTTTACTCAGATAACCAAAGTGAAAGTAACGTTCACGCTTTCTGTTTAGACTTCCAGATCTCTGTAACGACAGAACTGAAATTTGAGTACAAACTTATGCTAACATTGTATATATGAAATTTAAAAAGTATGTAGATACATATTTATAGTTTTGTCAAATTAAAACATCATGCTAATTTACAGGTTCAACAGGATTACTTTTTAGCAGCCTTTAATTTATCTAAAGATTAAGGTCCTACTGGATTAATGTACTGACAAAATAAACGGAAAAATTATTTAATTTTAGTTTATCGAACAGGATCTTATTTGATCCCATTAGGATTGCTTTCAGATTTGGGATTTTGTCTAATGTGTCCCTCTGAGAAGTGTAGGCCTTGCTTTAGGCTATATATAATTACAATAGATTTTGTCTATTTGTGTCTTTATGTAACTGAAATGGTTTGAGACTATCGAGAGTGTTTTGATGTTTTAGCAGCTCTCTCTTTCAGGAACACACCACTTTTCTCACATTTACACTGAAGTGAACCGTAATTTCCTCCATATGTTATTGCTCTTGATTGCAGAGAAACACTCACTGTATTACATTTACACTGGTTTGTCCAAACCTGTGGATCTGCCGGGCATCTATGAATTCACTGCTATGGGTCTGCTAGACGACAGACAGATCGACTATTACAATAGTAAAGAAAAGAGAAAGATTCCCACACAGCCCTGGATGAAAGAGAAACTGCAGGAAGATTACTGAGAAAAAGGCACTCAGTCCAGAAAGAGCAAAGAACAGTGGTTTAATGAAAGCGTCCAGATTATGATGGACCGCATGAGACACAATGAATCAGGTCAGAAACATTCATGCAGTTTAACCTGTATGATCATTTGATTTATTATCATCTCACAGACATTTTCTTTCAGATCTTCATGTTCTTCAGTGAAGACACGGTTGTGAAGTTGAGCAGCAGGGAAGTGAAGTGACGTTCCTCAAGGGTGTTTCTGAGTACGGCTATGACGGAGAAAACTTCCTGTATTTTACTGATAAAGAGTCTCAATGGGTCGCCCCAGTTGACGCAGCTCTTCCAACCAAGAGAAAATGGGACAATGTGCCGATCCTAAACCAATACACCAAAGGCTACCTGGAGAAAGAGTGTGTGGACTGGCTCAACAAATTCAGATAATATGGAGATGAGGAGCTCAGAAAAACATGTGAGTAATGCTTGTATTTGTTGATTCTGTATCTGCAGCTGTTATAAAGAGAGACCTGACTGATCTACTCATTCCAATTTCAGCTCCTCCAAATTAATATGTATTTGCAAAGAAGTCTACCAATGACACAACTAAGCTGAAACTGACCTGTCTGGCCACCGGCTTCTACCCCAAAGACGTGATGTTGATCATTAGAAAATATCGCACATCTCTGCCTGAAGATCAGATTGAATCCTCAGGAATCCGACCAAACCATGATGGATCCTATCAGCTGAGAAAGAGTGTGGAGATCAAGAAGGAGGAACGAGATGAATATGATTGTCTTGTGTCCCACAAGAGCATCAAAGAACCAATTGTGGTGTGATGGCAGTAAGCTCCACTAGGAGGCGCTACTGGCTTTCGTATTGTTTAGCTCTGCTGGTTTTACGACAGTTGTAATGTTGTTGATATATATGATCAACGCTGTTCTCTGCTCTAAAAAAGTCTTGTTAATAAACTGTTAAGACCCCATCGATATAGCAAATGGTTTCAATGATTTCTTTGTGAATGTTGGTCCTTCACTGGCAAAAAATATTACGAACACAGAAAAATTTACTTCACAAATTTTTTATTTGCCATATCCTTGTTTAAATGAATTTGATCCTCCAACTTCTAATGAAGTGCTTGAAATTATATTAAAGATGAAGGACACAGCTCCAGGACATGATGAAATTAGAGCTAGTCTCATAAAATGGTAAATGGTAAATGGACTGCATTTATATAGCGCTTTCACAGACCCAATGGCCACCAAAGCGCTTTACAATTTGCCGCACATTCACCCATCTCATTCATTCATACACCGACGGTAGAAAGAAAGTAGTTTACTCTATTATTGAGCCTGTAACTTATGTTCTCTCTTTGTCACTCAAAACAGGCATTGTACCAAGAGATTTAAAAATAGCTAAAGTAATTCCCTTGTTTAAGTCTGGGAATTCACATGTATTTAACAATTATCGACCTATTTCACTATTACCTTTCTTTTCCAAAATACTCGAAAAATTAGTTTATAAAAGGATATTAAAACATTTGACAGAAAATTTGATCTTATATGATCACCAGTATGGTTTCAGAGAGAACATGTCTACAGAAATGGCTCTTTTACAGTTTGTTGATAAAATTACAAAAAATCTGCACGAGAAAAATAACACTAATTGTATATTTGTAAACTTGTCGAAAGCATTCGACACAGTAAATCATAATATTCTTTTAGCAAAATTAGAAAATTATGGCATTAAACATATAGCCTTAACTTGGGTACAAAACTATTTGGAAGAGAGAGAGCAATTTGTTTATGTTAACAATCTGAGCTAAAATAGGAGACAACCGCAGGGGTCCATTTTGGGACCTCTATTATTTCTAATTTATATCAATGATTTAAGAGTTGTTTGTAAAAATGTTATGCCACTCATGTTTGCAGATGATACATGTCTTCTATTATCTCATTCTAACATTGACACATTAATAAGAGAAGCAAATGAAGAATCACAAAATATTAACGATAAAAACAATCAACTCTCTCTTAATATACAAAAAAATAATTTTATGATTTTTAGCAAAAAAAAAAAACAAAGGAGATTGTCAGGACATAGAGGTATCAATTGATGGCTTAAAAATTAGCCAAGTGAACCAAATAAAATTTTTAGGTGTCATTGTCGACCAAAAATTAACCTGGAAATATCATATTCAACATGTTTGCAGAAAAATAATGAAATCTGTTGGTATATTGAGTAGAGTTCGCTTTTTGATTGATATTTCATGTATGAAAACATTATACTACAGTTTAATCTATCCCCACATTCTGTACTGTAATATTATTTGGGGTGCAACTTGTCAAACATATTTAAATAAGATTTTATTAATACAAAAGAAATTCTTTAGAATTATGAGCAATTCAAATAGATTGTCATCATCTGTTCCGCTATTCATAAAATATAACATCTTGACAATATTTAATGTTAACATCTATTGCATAAATGTTTTTATGTATAAGTATGTGAATATGACAAATATTATGCCCAGAGCTTTTAATATCTTTTTCATGTATTCTTCGGATGTTCATGCCTATTCCACAAGGCGTTATCTTCCTTTTGTAGAACTACAGCTAATCAATCTACACTGAAATACAGAGGGCCTTCCTTCTGGAATCATTTAGACCCCGTTTTAAAGACGAAAATCACTCTAAACTCTTTCAAAAGAGAGATGAAAAAAATGTTGACATATAAATAAGTTTATCTTATAAATTTGTTATATTAAAATGATTAATGTATTGATTGTATTGTCTTGCTTGATCATGTAATTTTATGTCCATTTAATGAGATTCTGGAGAGGTGGTTTTATAAGACCTCATGGTCTTCTCACTCTCTCCCGCACAGTATGTTTTTTGTTTTCTTCTTTAATGGATTTGTAAAGTTGTATTTTAAATGTTATATGTGCAAAAAAATAAACTTAAACTTAAACTTAAACTACTCTCAGGAATCCGAGAATTCATGACATGGTGTCAGAAGTCGGATCTTTCGCCCTATGAACAAGATTGAAGCAATGAGATGGCTAAGTTTCAGTCTCCTGAATCGTTTGACTTCACCCAGCCTTCGGCGTGGCCGATCTGGAGACAGCGTTTTTCCCGTTTTCGGATAGCAACTAAGCTAAACCAAGAAGACGATGATATACAAGTAAATACGCTGTTATACGCAATGGGGAAAGAATCGGAACCTATATTTAGCACCTTTACATTTCCGGACGATGTTCAGCACTATTACGAAGAGGTTTTGAAAAAGTTTGACGAATGAACATTTTGTGCCAAGGCGGAATACGATACATGAACGTGCCTGTTTCCATAGACGTGCACATCTCCATGGGGAGAGCGTGGAGGCGTTTGTCAGAGAGCTTTATAAGCTTGCAGAGCACTGCGATTTCGGAGTAACTAAAGACGAACAGATAAGGGACCGCATTGTAATCGGCATCGCAGATGGAGATGTGTCGCAAAAATTACAACTCGAACCGGACTTGACATTGGAGAAGGCAATCAATATTGAGCGACAGTCGGAGCTTATTAAAGCACAAAACGCCAGCGCCAGAGAACAAGTGTTGAGGTGGGTGCCGTTAATGCACGCAATTACAATCAGCCTAGACAGTATGACAAAAGGTATGCCAAAAACAAAGATGAACATTACAAAAATGTGTGACACATCAAACAAGGAAAATGTGCGCGAGATGTGGGAGACAGCATGATTACGGTGCATGTCCAGCTACAGGTAAACGCTGCTGCAAATGCAATAAAATGGGACATTTTGAAGCACAGTGTAAAACTTAGAATGTGAATGCAATTAAAACTACTGATGGTGACAGTGATGAGGGCAGTGCATTCTCGGGGCTGTTGCTGATGGCAGTGAAGGTGACGAGGACAAATGGTATGAAGACCTACAAATCAATGGCACAACTGTTATGTTCCGGATTGATACGGGTGCGGATGTAATGGTGATTCCCGAGGAAACTTATTCATCCCTGCAACAGCGCCCTCTCCTGGTGATGACAAAATCAACCTTCACAAGCCCAGGTGGAAAGCTCGTGTGTAAAGGCAAATTTATGACACACTGTGAAAAACATGGAAAGGTTTTCACATTTTGGATTTGGATTGGAGCTTAGGCCGGACGCCAAGCCATACAGCATTGTAACCCCACGGTGCATCCCATTTCCAATCCTACCTCAAGTGGAAGAGGAACTGAAGCGAATGCAGTCTCTTGGCATCATAGAAGAAGTAAAGGAAGCCACAGACTGGTGTGCTCCTATGGTGCCAGTGATTAAAAAGAACAAAAAAACCTCGGATCTGTGTGGATCTTACCAAACTGTCATGCACCCTGTGATGTTCCCGTTCAGTGTTTGAATAATGACCAAACGTAGATTGAGTATTTAGTACACTTTACTGTGACGATATGTTCCGACAGTTATCACACATACAGTTCTCATACATGCAGCTGTCCCTTGGTAGCTCACGCGGGCTAATGTCAACATCCTGTACGCCACGTATGACGGCAGTCGTACCACAATACGTCACTGTCGTAAATACCATACTAATGTTGCAAACCGAACATTACACACCCTATAAACAGCCTATTGAAGAGCGACACAGTGTGGACATGGGGAGAAGCACAAGAGCAAGCCTTCAAAAAGGTAAAAGGCATGCTAACCTCAGCACCTGTATTGGCATATTATGACGCAACAAAGTCAACAGTGGTAAGTGCAGATGCAAGTAGTTATGGCCTAGGCGGCGCACTCTACCAAGAACACAGTGACGGACTCCGACCAGTTGCTTTTTGTTCAAGGACACTGACAGAGACGGAGCGTAGGTACTCCCAGATAGAAAAGGAATGCCTTGCCAGTGTGTGGGCATGCGAGCGCTTCGGGAGGTAGGCTACTTACAAGGTATGGACAGGTTCGTGCTTGAGACCGATCACAAACCTCTGGTTCCACTTATCAACAGCTACGACCTGGATAAAGCACCTGTTAGATGTCAGCGGTTATTGATGTGTTTAATGAAGTTTAACGCGGAAGCTGTTCACGTACCAGGAAAACAGCTCGTTGTCGCTGACACTCTGTCTCGCAACCCCCTGCAGGGCGGTACTGTGTCAGACACAGAGCATGAGGTCAAAGCTTATGTTCAGGCAGTGATTGGAACTAGACCAATCACCAAAGACAGACTTAATGCAATGAGTCTGAAATGAGAATGAAAGTCAAGTCAAGTCAAATATATTTATATAGCGCTTTTCACAATACAAATTGTATCAAAGCTGCTTCACAGTATCAATCAAAAAAAAAACTTAACAATGTCTGTTTATTACTGGAAAAAAGACATCCACGTTTGGTAGAGCTGATCAATGGTATGAAGAAGCTACAAGTAACGACAACATTCTTCAAACGGTGATTCGTTACACAAGTAATGGCTGGCCCTCAGATTTGTCCTGCCTGCCACACAACCTGCTCAGACCGCCAGAGCTCAACTGTCTGAAGTCAATGGACTCTTGCTGCATGATGACCGCATTGTTGTTCCTCTTTCAATGCAAAGGAGTGTGCTGTCACAAATACATGCGGGTCATCAGGGACTCACGAAGTGCCGGAAAAGGGCTAACATTTCAGTGTGGTGGCCAGGTGTCGGGAGCAAGGTTATAATCGTTAACGAAAACGAACGAAAAAACGAAAACTAGGTGGGAAAAAACATTTTCGTTAACTGAAATAAAAATAAAAACGAGGCATTACAAAAAAACGATAACTAACTAAAACTGTAATGTGTGTTTGGCAAAACTAACTAAAATAAAATAAAATTATAGAGTAAATGTCCTTAGTTTTCGTCTTTGTCAATGTCTTAAATTTTTTAACGCTATTCAAAACATGCAGTGTATTCGCTCAGCTGCATTTCATTTCCCTGCTCTCCCCCTCCGTCTCTCTGTCACATGCACGCGCACACACACACACACACACAGCCCCTCCCCTCCGTGCACTCCGCGTCTCCATGAAAACGAGGGTTCGACGTTGAAAGCAAGTTCGCGAAAGGTTGGTATCTCGTGAACACCTTTACACCCACAATCAATCACACATTAAAAAGTGGTGTAAAATATTTTAAATTCTGAATACATTATTGTCAATGTGTTAATGTCGACCCGAGAAGCGATTGCGCCTTCTTTAGAAAGTTATCTATTCGCAAATCTGAGGTAAAATGCACTTGGGTTGTCGATGTCAAATATATATAAGCTGTGAATGTGATTCAAATATTAAATAGTAATGTTATATCATTATTTTACTCTTACACTGAATGTTTGCTGCTTCAATACAGAGTAGCCGGCCCGGCATTAATTTTTTGGCCCGCGTCATGCAAAAGATCATGAATGCACTTTTTTATTTTTAGTTCAAAGGTTGTGCGAATATTAAACAGTGTGACTGTAGCCTATATGTTTAATACCGCGGAGTCGGACGCTTTGGATAATCCGTGGGTCAATTAATAAAAAATAACATTTATCATCGTCATTGCGATGTGTGTGGAATGTTTAATGTAGCTATATATAGCTACTTGATATCTCCGAAATGTAACAGTTACCATTAACTTGCTAAGCGCAACAAATAGCGATACAAGCGGTAAAGCTGTCAGTTTGTGTGCGCCACGCAGAGCTCGTGCATTCAGAGCTGCGCACGTTTCATGCTCATAACTTATAAAAAAATAAAATAAAACAAGGTGTTATTACTATATGACGAATGATAGACAGCTAAACAGCGTGCGAGGACTGAATTGAGCTCTCTTTCGGATGTGGATCTGCACTCGGTCTTAAAGTGACAGTGCGTAATAAACCTAATGCCGTCTGTGCACTTAATATTAATCAAACAACAAAATAAAAAGAGAAAAGAATTCACTGCTCTTTAATGAGAAATAGCCTGTATTTGCTCAGTGATTTTCTTCATGTATTTTGAGATTTTTAATACTCAGAGTATTATTTTTGTGTTAATACTTTTTTAATTACTTTTTTGTTCCAGATTTTTTTAATTTTTATTTTCATATTCAGTATTACTTTAAATCGGACAGACTAGCAATACTTACCTTGCAAGGAGGTTTTTAATACTCTGTTTGGGTATGAACTCTTTTTTGTGCTTAATTTTAATAATTAATATTGCTAGAAAACTGTTAATCCACTTTTTTGTTCCAGATTTTGTTTCACGTTCAGTATTAGCCTACTTTAAATAGGACAAAGACTAGCAAGACTTACCTAGCAAGATAGGTAATAAACTGCATTTCTAAATAAGTAAGAAATATTGTGTATGTCGTCTTTAGTCTATTTGCTATTTAGTTTTTTTTCCTGGCACACGCCACTTGCACATTTTGCACTTTACTGCGGAGTCTTGTGTAGACTGTTTACATATTTGTGCCCATATGTACATTTTATGTACTGGTTTTATTGTTGAATAGATATTTCTAAAATTGTATGATGTTTTTGTTGAGTTATTATTACACAATTCTTTTTTTGACCTTTTTGAATCTTGCCCCTGACAAATAACCCAAAATCCAAAAAAAGACTAAAACTAACACTAAAACTAATAAAAACTAAACTAAAACTAAGCATTTTCAAAAAATAAAAACTAAACTAAACTAGCAAACCCACTTTAAAAACTAATTAAAACTAAACTGAATTTGAAAACAAAAATTAAAAACGAAATAAAAATAAAAACTAATGAAAAATGCAAAACTATAATAACCTTGGTCGGGAGAGACATTGCTGAGCTTATAAAAGGATGTGAGTTTTGCATCAAGAATAAACCAACTCAAAGAAAGGAGCCACTAATCACCACACCACTGCCAATAGGAGCTTGGCAGAAGATAGCCGCTGATTTATTTGAGCTTGAAGGTAAACAGTATTTGGTAGCAACAGACTATTACTCACGCTACATTGAGATTTTCTTACCTTCCACAAGCAGCAATCAAGTCATCACTCACCTGAAGTGCATGTTCGCCAGGTGGGGGATCCCATTTGAGCTAGTTACAGATAATGGCCCTCAGTTCGCTTCAACGGAGTTTCGCCAGTTTAGTGAGAACTACAACTCAGCACACGACGTCAAGCCCTCACTACCCTCAAGCGAATGGAGCTGCTGAGAGGAGTGTAGCCATTGCAAAGAGAATCCTTCGACAACCGGATCCACAACTAGCCTTACTGAGTTACAGAGCCAAAACTATCACCACAACAGGCCAGAGTCCAGTTCAACAGATGATCGGACGTGAAATCAGAACCACTGAAGAACCAGCTGAGCCCGACTGCAGTTGACCATCAGGCGGTAAGATTTAAGGACCAACAATCCAAAGCAGCCTACCGTTTCTTCTACAACAAGCGCCACTCAACCCGACCTCTGCCTACACTGCAGCCTGGCCAGAGGGTTAAGGTCAAACTGGATGGGGAGAAGGGCTGGAAAACCCCAGCAAAGGTCATTGCGAAAGCTCAAGAGCCCAGGTCCTATCTAATTCAAACCGACCAAGGGACTGTTGCCCGCAGGAACAGGAGGCATTTGCAAGAAGTGCCTGAGCCAGTGTCTGAAAGTGCTGGACAAGAGACTAATAATGACTGTGACTTTGCCACCCAAGGTGACACAGACATCCCTCTTACTGCTACTAGTTCACCTGTGTCCTGTGTTCCAACTATTTCCCCGAGTTCAGGCACCTCTCCAAAGAGAACCTTAGCCGGGAGAGCTATTAGACCACCCGCCAGGTTTAAGGACTATGTTTAAGATGAAAATGTCCTTTATTGGTCGTCGTGCATTGAGTTACAGTACTGACTTCTTGTTCTTACATTATTATGGAAGTTACAGTAACACTTAAACTGTTAAAAGGGAAAAAGATAAGTATTTTGTTCAAGACTTTGCTAATCTTAATATATTGGCATCCTGCTGGAATTTACTTAAGAGGGGAGATGTGATGTGATGGCAGTAAGCTTCACTAGGAGGCGCTACTGGCTTTCGTATTGTTTAGCTCTGCTGGTTTTACGACAGTTGTAATGTTGTTGATATATATGATCAACGCTGTTCTCTGCTCTAAAAAATTCCTGTTAATAAACAGTTAAGACTACTCTCAGGAATCCGTGAATTCATGACACCAATTATTTTCCATTTGGGTAATGAAACCAGTTACACATTGAGACAATGTCACCTGATAGGCTATTGAAAACTTCCATTGTTTTTGTTTGTGATATCCTTAATTGAATAATACTATTTTTCAACATTTTGTATATATCGAAAATACAGCGACCATCAGCCACAGACAGCCATAAGTTTTATTGGAGTTGTGATTGGCGCTGGGTTTGTGCCGACAGTTGTTGCTTTAATTAGTTTCATCTTAAAGAAGAAAAAGATTGTTGGTGAGTAGTGACGAAATAATGATGATCCGTGCATTCTTGTTTTTGCTTTTGTGTAGTAAAGGAATAATACTTCATTTCTTTTCTACTGGTAAAATGGGCCAAACATAGAGATTTGATACTGAAAAGTTAAAGGATGGAGGATGCAACACAGAAATGTAACTGAGTATTTAATTAATTGATGGTCATGTCTTAATTTTTTAATTTCTAGTATTGTGTCCTTCTCATGAGCATTTGTCTCAAATAAGCTTGAACAAATCAGAATCAGATCCAGATCAGAATATGGACTTATTTTAAATAATGTATTTTTATATTACATTCATCATTTTAGAGTGCAAAGAATATTCAAAAATGTGTTTATCTGTCACGCTTTTTAGTTCTCAGAAGCAGAAATGAACGAGAACCTGAAGAAGTTCTTCTAAGCAAAGGTACTTAATCCCAGTCATTTCACTCTTATGCACAGTTTATTTTGACTTTGCCACAATGAAACAGTCAAACATATACCAACTCATCTGACTCTGAACAGATGACATCTGTCTTTAATTCAACAAATAAGAAATTAGATCAAATTAATTTGTTAAAAGTAAATCATTTAAAATGAGTAACTGCAAACAGATATTAAAGATTAATTAAGTAAGTGATTAAGAACACTTTATTTTTATTGCCAACATTGAAGACACCAGATGATAATGAGCAGAATCACATAAGAAAAGACTTCAGACACAGCCTTAGATGAAATCAACTGAAGATAAAATAAGACATTAAATCTACCTTTTTACAAACCAGATTGACTTTATTTCTGTCAAGCATATGCAGTTCTTTTTGAGAATTAACCGAGATTTAGATGTTGATGTATTATGTTGGTCACCATTATGATGGTCAGTGTTTCAGTTGCTTGGTCAGTTTGACTCTTGACTTTTTATGTGAGATTGTTGTCTTTAAAACAGAATTTTGCAAAAGCACATCATTTGTTGCAAATGAAGCCAGAAACAAAGATGGTCTGTTGAAAAAAGTTTAGTTATAATAAAGAAAAACTATTGGCTAATCTCATAAATGATCAAAAGTAGTTATTTGATGTTAATAGTTTTTCAGTAACAATATTTTTGTGGCACAGATCAGACAGTCTGAGTTTTAATTTTATAAATACACTGCCATACAGAATCAGAATATGAATCTTAACAATGGTGACATACTTCATATCGCAATTCATCCGGGGAGCCATTTTAATATAAAACTCATATTGTTGAGATTCAAATGATAATTCTTGATGTCTGTCTAAAAATAAAATAATAATTCATGCAATGTATTTAAAAATCAAAATTCAGAATGTCTGATTTGCCAACAAAATAATATTGGTTAAAATGTATCATCAATATCAAATACGATTAGTGAATTATTCTACTTTATGGTGCTAAAAACTATATCATCTGATCATCTTTGTTCAAGACTTCCTTTTGACAAATAATGGCAATGTCACAGTTCAAAATCTCTGATTGCGGGATGAATTGCTTATTTTGAATATGTGTGTGTTACAGGTCTTATGGCAACAACAGGACGTGAGACCAGTGATTCAGCTGAATCTGGTGAATATGCCTCTTATTCACATACAACCCCAAATTTGAAAAGATAGGACATTTTGTAAAATGCAATAAAACCAAGAATCTGTGCTTTGTCAATACTCTTTAACCTTTATTTAACTGGCTATAGTATAAAGAAAATATTTCTTAGTTGTCACTGACCAACTTAAGTGTGTTTTGTAAATATAATCGAATTTTGATTTGGATGGTCCGTGGTTAGCAAATCACAGATCCTTGATTTTATTGCATTTTACAAATTACATTTGGGGTTGCTATTTTAATAAACCATCGTTAAATTCCTGGAGTCCAAACTGGTCTCATCATTAATCTCATCACACACACAGCAAGAACGAGCAGAGCCTCATCAGTATTCAGCTTTGTTTGACACATTTCTGCTTCTCAATGTTTCTGCATGTATGTATTAATTTTGATTCAATTGTTCAGTGGCCAAATTTTGCTGATGTTTTTGCATCTCCATTTGATAGGTGATTTAAAAAAAACTGGAGATAAACAGTGACAGTTCATCAAAGGACGTGCCAAAGACGCTTAAGATGTGAACTAATGAGGTAACTTTATTTTATAACACAGGTCTGCTGAATACTTGATTCTGATCGGTTGACAGACGTTCTGAGTAAAGTGTGACCAATCCTGTTCCTTGATTGCACAGTTCAGGGACACATTTAGGAAATATAAAAATTTTAATTCAATTTTATAAATATGTAAAATAAATATTGCAGAAACTGTTATGCACGTGTTATTTATCATATTTAAATTAAACTGTATGCTAGAAACTTGTCATATGAGAAAGTGGGTAGTAATTTCGCTAAGGGTCCATTGATTTCAATTATCATGATGTAGCTGTTTTTGGACTCCCACACCAGTATTACAGCTCAATCAACACTGCAACAGATTAAGCCCTGATATTCAATTTAAGTATTAGGCTTTTAAGAACAGAGGTGGGTGTTAAGGGTAGATGTGACTGAGTCGTCGTGAGCAGATGTAAGCACTCAGGAGAAGTTGGATGAGTTTGAACAGATGGGATCTTTTTATTTACCCCAATTAAGGCCAATGAAAGGCAATAAAAAATATAGCTGCGAGCAGCGATTACGGGCCCAAGCCGGTGGCACCGCAACCCTGGTGCACCAGGGTGGCGCTACCGTCGGCTTTGGCCCTTCATCGCTGCTCGCAGCTTATATTTATATATATATATATATATATATATATATATATATATATATATATATATATATATATATATATATATATATATATAAAAGCCAGTGGCACCGCCAGCCTGGTGCCTTTAGGGTTATTGTGCACGACGTGACTAGGCCTGTCACGATAACAAATTTTGCTGGACGATAAATTGTCCAAGAAATTATCGCGATAAACGATAATATTGTCGATCTGAGACCATTTTCATCTAGAATAATGATAATGGCATAATAATGCACATACACCTTTCAAAATTCAATAAACGTTTATTTCCAAAGACTATTTAACACTGAAAATGGCAGTGCATTAAAAAACATGCTAAATATCCACAATAACAATGAACAAAACAACCAAAAACAATAAAAGCAATGGACTCTCAGTCTCTGACTGGGTTTGCGTTATGTATCCACTGGATGTGCTAAAGAGAATGTCAACAAAACAGTCAGATAAAGTCAAACTTTATTAAGCGTTCTGACAACTCACTCCCGTGGTAAATTTGGAGTGCTGTCAGTACAGATAACAATGACAAAAACCGGTGTTGCCTACCTTATCCTTTTTTAAAATGTGCACCTTAATGTGTCATTACAAGTGCACAGCCATGTGAGTGAACACGATGAACCTGACTGCAGTAAATGTGAAAGATATGAATAAAAATTATGTTTATTCAGCCAGCTCACATACCCGTATTTTCTTCCTGTTTTCGGTCTAAGTCCACAGTAGGCGATTGTCGAGTGTGCGCGCGTGATCATTGGTAACTAAACAACAGTGGAGAGAGACTCAGACTGTCAGCTGTCAGCCAATGACGGTGCTGTTCGGTGTTCTGAGAATATCAGCTCAAATGGATAGTTCATCCGAATCAGATGTTGAACACACGGAGGAGGTTTGATCGCGAGCGCGAGCTCAACAATCGACTACTGTGGACTTCGACCGAAAACAGGAAGTAAATACGGGTATGTGAGCTGGCTGAATAAAGAGATTATTCCTGCCTTCGTGAAAGCTCGGATCACAGTTGAGACTGATATATCAGCCCAGGCATCCACGATCCATTGGCAGATAGTGGCGTAAATCGCCCGGCGCTTTCTTCTCGTCTTGGTGAACGTGTTCACCATCCATATAAGGCGCTCCGGATTATAAGGCGTACTGTCGTTTTTTGAGAAAATTAAAGGCTTTTAAGTGCGCCTTATAGTGCGGAATATACGGTATGCAAATGAAATTATCGCGGCCGGAAAAATTATCGAGGTCATTTTTTTTTATCGTGCGATGAATCGATTTATCGACTATCGCGACAGGCCTAGACGTGACACAAAATATCTGCTCGCTATCTGCCGAACGGATCTGGTAGTTCCGCTTCAGCACTGATGATGTTGTAGAATTAGTGCGCTCTGGTTGGTCTGGATTATTGGGGATTTTTTAATTTATGCAGAAATAAGTTATTTATAATACAGATAGAGAATAAAGTTAGTGTTGATTAAAATGAAAGAAAACAATTATATTGATCTGAAATATAGCACATTAATTTTAAATTTATTTAGGTTCAATTACCAAACATACAATCTTAATTTAATTTAAAGCAAACAATACATTTAAAATATATGGGTTGTATGCACATAAAAAAAAAAGAAGATATATCCAAAAAAGACAAGGCAGTGGTTCTCAATCTTGGTCCTAGGGTGCCACTGCTCTGCACATTTTATATGTCTCCTTTATCTGACACACCCACTTCAGTTAATAAAGCTCTTTCCTAACCAGCTGATGATCTGAATCAGGTGTGTTAAATGAGGGAGACATACAAACTATGCAGAGCAGTGGCTCCCTAGGACCAGGATTGAGATCCACTGCCTTAAAGGGTTAAACTCTTTTCACTGTAACACACACACACACACACACACACACACACACGTCAAGTCACTTACATTTTAGATGCAATATTGACGGTTTTTCTGTTTCAGCAGCGAAAATAGTTAAACAAAGATCACAGCAGAACCATTGCGCATCTCACAGCAACATGTTTTCTCATTACTGAATGATTCAGCATTTTGGACAAATTGGTTTACTCAAAGATTGACGATATCATCGTCCATCGTGATGGCTGACAGACATCACGATGTTAAAGTCCCCATGAAATCAAAATTGACCATACTTACTTTGTTTGCCTAAATTGATCGTTTTGTGGTGAACAATTCATCCGTGCAAGTCAATCCACACAAAAAAATTTTTTGGCTTCGTAATCTTTAATCAAATTCTGAAAATGCCCCTCCCCTCTGCGTTGGAGGACCTTGCCCGATGACGTAGGCTTGATGGTTTGGGTGTCTGCTTAACATCCGTAATCACGCCCCTCCAACTGACAGTAGACAGGCACACAGCGTGTGAAAGGAGAGATGGCGAGGAGGTGCATTTTTCTAGATCCAATCAGGTGCTAGTTGGAAAAAAAAAGCCACGCTCACTATTTTGCCTCATAAGTATTCCGTTTCTCTCGGAAATACGTCACAGCACTGGAGAAAAGCCGTTTGCAACTTCCGGTTCATGGGGACTTTAAGCAAAGAACGTATATTTACAAGAAGTGAAAGCCAATAGAACGTTCCATTGCAACACCAGCGCCCAGCAGCAGCGCTACGCTTCCGCCATTTTGGGGTGAAAGCCATATATTTAGCCCAGTGCAGAGGTCATTTTTAGGTTGAAATAATTATGTAAAAAGAGGAGGCAGCGCCAGATTTTTTAACGCAGGTGCCGAGGGGGTGCTAGATCATTGACAGGGGGAGCTGCGCACTTATAGCCTATATTGTGCTACTATTATTAAATGAGCAAAACTTCGATATTTAATATTCAATCATTTTAATTATCACAACTAAAGTTTTAATTGTACTAAATTGAATAAGAACAACATTCAGCATTCAATCAAATATATTTAAAGATGTATTATTTATAATGTTATTTCAACATAATATCTCGTTATTTCAACATATGTGAGTGTGCAACATAATCAGAGAGTAGCCTATTTCTTTTCGTTTGGAATAGTTTCGTTTAAATATTTAGTTGCAAGCTTTCTATATTTCTCATGTCTGAGGCATATTTCGGTTCATTTATGATGAGATTCGCTCAAGACAAGCGCCGGCGCCGGATGTCATGATTATGTCTGCTATATTTGCCATTTATTAAATCCAGCCGATTAAATTTAAAAAAAATAAAAATAAGATAGAATTTATACAAAACGAAATTAATTTTAAAGAAAGGCTTTCTACAAAACACAGCGTAGGCTAATGAGTCAAAATCATGTATGAGCCACTTCATGTCTCCCGATATCATACTCATGCTGTTCACTTTTCATAATCAATATGGGGAAAAAAACATTATAATATTTGAACAAATATGAAACTAAATGCGTTTATTTAATGGCTACAACAACACGTATACAGTATTAGGCCTACAAACTCTCTATTTGTACAACTATTAGGCCTATACAACAGCAATAGAAACAGCTTTACAGTAAACTTCTTATACCGTATATTAATGACCGTTAAAGCAAGACTATGTAAACAAAAACACACAGCCACTGTACAAAATTGTGGCAATTATAGGATAACGGACACAGCAATGCATAATGTTCCATAAGATCATCATGTTTGTAGCATGATCCAGGGGATTAAAACGTACAAAATATATTTCAGGCCAAGTGGAGTTGGTAACTAATAATAGTAGTAAATGTGTAAAGTTGCATAAAATGGAAATATTCTATAATGCAAGAAAAAACTACCTCAAAAAACTGTTATCTGTGCTGTTGTCCAGTAACTCCCGTTGGAATATTCATCCCAAAATGGCGGCCGCGCTCCCGAAGCGCCACCTAGTGGCTGTTACCAGAAAAGCATCAGAGTTTCGCCTCTTGTGCCTCTTTGCTTTAAGCCAGCATCGCGATCCCCCCCCCCCCCCCCCCCATGTTTCCATGGTGACGCGTCATGCTTGGCACGTGATTCACCACAGCCAAAATAGACATGTAACGTTAGCGCTTTTATTTATAAATATTAACAAACCTGGTTACCATGTCATTAACTATCTTCTATTCTGATTCTCAAATGTGTGTAAGTGAGTTTGTTTTGTCGTTTAAAAAACAGTTTCTCCCGAAATACATGGCCGGTGAACTGGTAGAAGAATAGAGTTAACTTTATAGTTACTTACACTGTGTGTCTGATATGAATAAAATCCGTCGGCAAATATATTTGAATGGGTTGTTATGGCTGCTTCCATAGACACCATTGTGTATTTTACAAACTATAAATGTATTGTTTTGCTATAAGTTATATGCATTTAAATGTCTGAAACCTAAAATAAACATTATGTGTTTAAAAACACTGAATAGTTGTGATATAATATGACAAGCACTGAACGCGTCTGTCTCTGGCTCAGCGCCAGCCACAGCGCGAAAGCACAGTCTGGATCTGGCTGCTCTGTCACGTGTACATTGTACATCATGTACATTCGCTCCTAGTGGTCAGCTGCTGCAGACTCAGAGCGTGCCGAAATCAAAATTGCTGATGAGATGTAGAGGAAAATATCTCCGCGTTGTGCCTACGCCCCTTAGCTGTTCTAAATCCACTGTAAAACACAGCTTTGCGGGGCTTATTGCTTACGTGAAAAATTAAAACGTTAGCCCCGACCCTCCTCCGATATCATCGTCCATCGCGATGTTTCACTGTACACATCGTCTGATGCCAAATTGGTAGACATCGCAAACCCTAGATTCAATGACCAATCCATACCTGTCTCATTCATGAATGACTCAGTCGTTCGAACGAATCGTTTGAACGAATGAATCAATGACTCGCTCATTAAGACGGTAGCCTGGCGACACCTAGTGACGGTTCAGTGTTATGTTTAAAAGTATCATTCTTTCCAACGATTTTTAATTGACTCATATTTAAAACAATCTCATAACATCATTTAATGCATTGTTATTTTTCAATGTAAATGATGTAATTTGATCAGCCCTACCTAGGGTAACAGCCATATAGTATCTTATTATTCTAAATAATTGAATTTATTGATCAAATTTACAAATTAAAATGAAAGATGAAGCATACATTTAATAAGACTGGACTAGGGGTGCCTTGCAGATATTACAATTATGCACTTTTAAATATACCATTGCCACCCACCGTCAATTTGGTGTGTGTGTGTGTGTGTGTGTGTGTGTGTGTGTGTGTGTGTGTGTGTGTGTGTGTGTGTGGGTTGGTTTATGTGATTTATGAGGACACAAATTTGTATAATGACGTGTATTACACTGGTATTACAACTTATGGGTGGTTTATGAGGACATTTCAAAAGTCCTCATAAATCAAATGGCTTGAAAAACATAAAAAACAATGTTTTATTAAAAAAATTTAAATGCAGCATGTCTGTTATATGCCTTTATTAAAAAAACGTATTTAAAAAATACAAGGCTTAAGACATTTATTTATAGGCCAAACCACACAGCAGTGAAATGGTTAATCTAGCCCCACTCCCCCTCCCCCTCCCCACACTCACAGACACACACACAGACAGCAGTCACAGAGACGTAGGCTCAGAGAGAAATGACCATATTCAAACCAAAATATCTGACTTCCTCTTGGTTGTTACTAATGACTGTAAATTAGAAAGTTGTCTGGCTGGAGGAGAACTATATAAATACAGATTTTTGTAACTCTAGATGAAACTAACCCCCCCACTTTTGTCAAAAGGTGGCGCTACTGAGTCCCTGCACCACGCCCGTTTCTGAAACTATGCACATGTCACCTGGCTAATAAATGTGATCTGTCTGTCGAGTTTCATGCAATTTTAAGCAATTTCAGGCATGCTAAGAGTCTCAAAAGCATCCAAAAAGAATATTAAAGTTTGATGGATTGCCACAGCAACAGTTTCAAAGATATCAAGAATCCATTCACAGGTCTTCATCTGCCGTGTATTTACATTATACAAATGAAGTTTGAAGCAAATCGGGTAAAAATAAGAGGGTGATTTCAAAGCATTTTGAAAGTGACACACTTCCTGCTGCCAGTTGGTGGCGCTATAACTTTGACTCACAATAGTCACATCCATATGATCGGGCTCTTAGAACGAACACACTGCTGAAGTTTCATCAAGATCAGTTAATGTATGCTGAAGTTATAACACACTTCCTGTTTCACGTTTCTCGCCATAATTTTGTTTCCTCGCCACGGCCAAACCGTTCGAGATATCAAAAATCCCCTCGCAAACTTTCATCCTCAATGTCTTGACTTCATGCTGACCGAGTTTCGTGCCGTGTGTTTGAATTCTCTAGGAGGAGTACTTCAAATTCCTTTGCGTGTGTTTTACCAACAACCCTAAATAGCCCACTTCCTGTTGGGCTGGGGTAAAAAGTAAGAGTGTGAAGTATATATGAAACGATGAGATCTACATGTGTACCGAGTTTCATATTATTACATGCAAGCGTGTTTGATTTATGGACCATGTTTTCGGACCCCGTTCCAGGGGGCGCTGTCGAGCCCCCCTGCCACGCCCGGGTACCAGCTTCAGCCCGGCCCTGATGGCCGCGGGTTCTGACATGTGTGCAAAGTGTCAGGAGTTTTTGAGCATGTTAAGGCCTCCAAAAGTGTCCAAAAGGTAGTAAAAAAAAAATAATAATAATAATAATAATAATAATAATAATAATAATAATAATAATAAATAATCCTTAGGAAAACAATAGGGCCTTCGCCCTTTGGGCTTGGGCCCTAATTAACAATAATTAAAATTTGACATGAGAGCCAAAAAACAACAACAATCAGATGTTTACAGCTGTTCAGAAATATACCTTAACACAAGTCACTTATATTTAGAGCATAGACAGACTTATGTCCTCTCACCCCTCGCTCCAAGAAAGAAATGAGATACTAGGCTTTATAGGCCTGAAGCATAGACTGTAAAAAATATGGACAAAGCGTCTGGGACGTCACCCATAGACTTTCTGAATAACGGTTTTGAAACCGTTTATGGGGGGTATGAGCGGCACCATCTTTGAAAATCTTGGGAAATCCTAACCCCGCCCACCTTCTGGCCAATCCATATATGGGTAAAAGGGCGGGCTTTGTTTGAGACTGAGTCTGCCAGTGGACGCGCCTCTTCAGTCAAGCAGCCTCAGCTATCTGTAACGTTACAAGATCGACTGGCAGACTAGGCTACTTTTTACAGTCTATGGCTACTACATTCACTGCAAAGCTGCTGAAGAGTACAACCCATCTGTTAACCCTCTGGGGTCTGAGGTGTTTTTGGGGCCTTGGGATGTTTTGACATGCCCTGACCTTTGTGCTTATTTCAGCTACTTAAAACATACCATTTGCCAACATATACATTTGCTGTATTCAGCACAAACTCTGCTACAATAATATGTGAGGAAAATGGATGTACATGTTTGCATTTTATAGAAAAAAAAAATATTATGCGTGGTTAGTACGTTTTGGGGGAAAAAAATGTCACCGCAATAAGGCCATTTAACACATACTGAATAGTTGTCGACAATACTTTCTATTCTTGTAGGCTAGAATTTTTACTTCAAAATGAAGTGAAAATCATTCTAACCACTCTTTCACAAACATCAATATAACGATTTAAATTTATTACGTCAGTTTTTGGTCATCACTGCTGTATGCGGGGTGGTGTGAATGGCCATGAATATTAATGTGATTTACACCTGGGAAGAGTAAAGACACTCCGCCAATGGCTAATGGCCCCATCAAGGTGCTGTGAGGCAGCCTGAACTAAGAATGATTCACTGATGAATTAAAAGTTAAAAAGAACAGCATTTATTCAAAATAGAAATCTTTCCTAAGAACATAAAGACTTTCATTCAAGTCATTCATATCACTTACATCCTTTCAAAAAAACGAACATATTTAAAAAAAAAAAAAAACATTCAAAGAATCCTAAAAAAAAAAAACTATCACAGGTTAAAAAAATTAAGCAGCTCAACTGTTTCCAACATTGATTTAAAAAATATTATATCAGAATGATTTCTGAAGGCTGATGGTGACGATGTAAACACAATTAGGCTACATTACATCTGTAAAATATTACATCTATGCACTTACTCAGTATGATTCTCGATCGCACTGAGCACTGCAGCCACATTCCTAAAAAAAAAAAAAAAAAAAAAAAAAACTGTTAGCACATTATCCAAAGTAAACTGATGCACAGTTGATGTGTATAGATGCACAATGTATCTGTTGATGGACGGAGAAAGTCTTCACTCGGACGCGCTCTTTAATCTATCGCCATTGCGGACACTATTCATTCCGGTGAAATCACAAAATAAAATGCACACAAACGTGTGTCCTATATACGTGTGTGCTTGATATAGACTGTAACCACTGATGAACATATTCGGTTTTGATGAGAGAAAAAAAACTATACAGAGGGCGGATTTGAACCCGTAACGAACACGCTTGGTAACACCACACGCTTGGCAAAAGATCAGCCACTGGACCACTGAAGTACTCACACAAAACTTGCGGATCGATATATTTCACTAAATCATTATAACCTAAGCAGTTATGCAAAAAGTTTACACGAGCGTATAGGCCTACACGAATGTTGTGAGGTAATATTTCCTATGTCAAAAGCTAGGCAAAATATAGTCTGAAAATGCATTTGAGCTCTATGATCAGAAAAGGAATTATAACACTAAACAACTTACTCCGAACTTGTATCCTCGGCGGGGTCAATTCGTTCTTCAAAATGCAGCCGTTCGTCTTCCGAGTTTTAAATTCCTCTGAGGAAAAGGTGAATTCTTCCCCGCTGTTCAGAATCCTCTGAAGGAGTAGCGTGCTGCCATCCTCAAAACGCGATGAACTATCAGTGAATCTGATGAAGAAACTTCGTGTTGTTATGGCATTGATCGGGGGGCGTGCCGCGTGTGCGATGTATATATCGCCTATTTACCATGTGAAAAGCTCTGGGGGTGTGACGGCCTCAGCTCATTAAAAATAATGAAGGGAGAATGAAAAAACTGTACCTCTCCTTGGTTTCAAACGGATTAAATAAACTGGAAATATTTAAAAAAAAAAAAAAAAAAATTACTTAATTTAAAAGAAGAGAATTTCAGCTTCATAAAGAGAAATCTCTCGTATCTCTGTGACAAGTATTGACAGAGTTACAGTTACTTTTTCGGACACGTTTCAGAATGGACTTCACTGACAGAGAGAAGGCAAAACGCGCATCATGTTTATTTTTCTTTATTTGACGAAAAGCACAACACTTTGTTTTTATTGTGAGTATCCACAAAAAAAATAGACACTTAACAGGAGACACTTAACAGGATCTGGTGATGTACAACACTTATATGTAAGATCAAAATCAACAGAGTAATTTGATTCTCTTTTGCACTGATAAGGAAAAAATCAAGCAAAACGCACGGGTGCGTTTTCCGACCCCTGAGGGTTAATGCTCAAAATGGTATATTAAAAATGCTCAAAATATATTAACACTCTAATGTGGGACATATCAGTCTATTCTTATGAAACATTTATTCATTTGGCAGACGCATTTACAGTGTTTCAAACGTCAGTTATAACCGGTTAACGTATAACAATATAAAGTACATCGGACGCTAACTTATCTGAGGCGATTTAATGCTAACTGTTGCAGTGCCACTGCCCACAAATATTGATGCTAAATAGTGCTAACTAACGTTACGTGAAATAGTAGTGGAATGTCACTTACCGGAAAAAATAGAGCGAAGTACTCCTACAGTGTCGGTTAGTGCAGTTTATAGCAGAGCAACCCATTTTATGTACGACATTTCAATACAAATGTTCAAAAAGAATACAGAGGTGGTATGATGTGTTGTGTTAGATCATGGCCGAGACGTCAAATTTCAGGACTTACATTCGGCGCAGCCCGTTATCAGCTGTCAATCAAGCTGTCAATCAAAGTTAACCACGCCCTTATTTGTCATACATTTTATATCTAAATACGATCTAAACAAACGAGTTAGAAAAAAATTCACCCCCCTCACAGTTGTCAGGCACTCGGAACCTATCGAAAAATACAATAAAAGTCCATGGGACCAAACTGTAAAAACATGAATTTATGCTGTGAAAACTGACATTTTAACATGGGGTCTATGGACATTTGCTCCCTTTTGGGACCTGCCCCTAGCGGATTTTCGATGTATTGCAGTTTTTCGCACTTCGGGGTAGGCTTCATTTATCAGATTCGAATGTTGCCGCTTGGCCTGAAGGCACCCCTAGCATTGGCACATACCAACACACGATTACAATACAGGGGTGGCTCAGATAAAAAAAAAAAACGTAAATGCTTACAAACAGCCGAAATGCTATCTCTATAAAACTAGATAATTACAGAATATTATTTCTATAGTTCCAGCTAACAATTGGCAAGCCAATTGTCATATTTAAGTCAATAAGTCATATTTAACAGCTAAAAAAAATTGATAACTCAAACGCTGGGTCACTTCCTGTTGACCCGGAAGTCATAACATGCGTAATTTAAACCCCACAATTGCGCCAAATCTTCCTTTACACAAACAAACCGGATGCCAGTAAGACACAAAGATTATGTTGTTGTCAAAGTTATGTTCCTCTTAAACTAAATAAACAGATACATAATTAACAAAGACATGTGTTGCGTGGTTATTGTAACTGGTTAGAAATGTGAAGTAAATGACATGGGTTTTTTTTCTTTTTTTAAACAGCAAGATATGTATTGATAGTAGTATCTATAGCATATAAATCACAGTAGTATTAGATGTTAAAAGTGTGCACACAAAAGCTACGGGATAACTATGGGGTTTTGCAGTGAAAGGCTAGGTTAACCGCTGATTTAAAACAGTATGAGGATTTAACATAACACATTGATACGCTAGACAAACAAATACAGGCCACATTTGCACTCAGTCTTTGTGCACTAGAATAGGTAGCGCATCGCTGCGTGACGGTAGCAATGCCCCCGTCACAGTGGGTAATCCAAAAGTCCTGCCATAAGTTAATTCCAACCATGAACTCAGTCAGCTGATTTCACTAATTAGTTCTCTCTCCTGTCTGAATCAGCAAATCCAGGTGATTGGAACAAAATACTGAGGAGGACTTTTACTTTCTGAACCTGAACTTTACACCTCTGCATAGCAATGCCACATGTCAGCCAAGAGCAAAGAAATAAACCAGAACTAGACCTTATCTGAGCCACAAAAACTGTGTATATTAAATATGGAGTCATTTCAGACACAGCCTTAGATGAAATCAGCTGAAGAGAAAATAAGACATTAAATCTGTGAAGATCTCAGCAGAGGAGGAATAAACAACTCCACAAACACCATTACCAGCTTCACTTATTACTAACCAGACTTGATGCTGGTAGCTATGAGCTTTATATTATGGTGACTAGTATATAGAATAGGATAGATAGATAACTAAAACTGATAAAAAAAAATTAAAACCTTAAAAAACATTTCCGTTATTTGAAATAAAATACTTTAATTTTAGGCTACTTCAAGTAATATGTTAACTAATAAATTATTTAAATTTATTATTAAACGTTAAATGAAACAAACACATTGAGCCCAAAATTCTGGCTTGAAACTTTTTTGATGCGCCCCTGAGGATATCAGGCGACCACACAGTCGATTTACTCAACCACAGATCCCTCTTCCAAATGTGCTAACGACTGAAGACTGTTCGAGTAGCTCCTACAAACCCTATTACTGGTAATACTGTGAAGGCTTGGCAATCTGTTGAAGGTCAATTGTGTTTAACGTCAGTTTATACTCCAATATGTAGGCTATACTGTAATAACCCTGATTTTCCTCCAGGTGTCAGTGATGTACACTTTAGACAGTGTGCTTTCAGATAAACCATGTAGAATCTATGGTCAAATATTAAAAAATAATTAAAATCATTTAGTGAAACATAAGTAAACCTGCAAGAATTTGAAATGAAGATATTTTTGATGAAAACTGAGTTTTTTGTCCCTCCATTGACAGTCTACGCAACTACCACTTTCAAGATCCAGAACGATAGGGAACTTAAAGTCATCATTAAAGTAGGCTAGTCCATATGACTCCAGTTGTTTGACCTCAATTTTATGAAGCGGCACGAGTGCTATGTTTGATGTGTGATGGAGATGACTGTGTCAAATATTCATGATTACTAAACTGGTTTGGTTCTTTTTTCTTTTTTTTCTTTTTTTACTCTAAAGCTCTTGTACTGTATAAAATGCTATAAATAAAACTGTATTGAAGCACTCAAATACATGTCTGTGTGAAACTTAGTGAGGTTTAGTTGTGCTCGTGTCTGTCAGTGTTTTATCTCCATGGCAACCACAGTTTAAACGCGTCACCGCCAGCTCTGCTCAGCAGTAAAACCACTTCCTGTTGGCGTTTCAGCGAGCAATTTCTCAACGCGACAGCTGTGTGTGGGCTTTATATAGAAAAGTGTCCGGTGCGAGGAACTGTTGTTCCATTTCCTGTTGCTGACGCAGGTCAAATGTCATTTAATTGTCCACAAATCAACATTTGGCTCCAGTCAGAAATGGTTACAGTAGACAGCGCCACTTAAGAAGAGAAGCTTTGTGTGTTGGTGTATTCAAATCTCTGTGGTTTTGTGTGTGTGTGTGTGTGTGGGGGGGTTATTGTCATTTCTGACCTGTTTGGTGGGAGACGAGACGAGACGAGATGAAGTTTCTGCAGAATGTAAACCGCAGTGAACATTTCACACAGTCATCATGACAAACACTCAAGACACACAAACACTTGCTATGACAATAAAAGTCTGTTATGCAAAACAAATTTATGTTCAAATGATGCCGGCAAATCTTAACAATGACGATCAACCCTCTCTAGTGTTGATTTTTAACCAGCATAAATCATGACTATTGTTTTCCACTGTGAGATCCTACGCCACCTTCGTGGAAACAGCAATACACAGAAATAGCACTAGAAAGGAGTGTATAGTGCAAGTATATGAAGAGGCTATATATTTCGTTTTGATTTATAATTATTTTGTTTAACCTTTTATATAACATTGAAACCAAATTGTATGCTAAATGAATGCAAAAAGCTTAACAAAAGGTCATAACACAACACATAAATCAAAATTTTTTTGTGTTATGATATTTTGCAAAGCTTTTTGCATTCATTTAGTATTGTTTCACTGTTGTTTTGTACGTTCTATCATTAAACGTTGTTTTAACATTTTCAATGTTGTTTTTGCTAAATGTTTTACTACCATTTAGCATTAAATGTTGTTTCAACGTTTTTTTAATCACCCTAAGCACTCGCGGTCTTCCTCCGAGTCCGCACTTTCTTGACGTAACGCCGCTTTGACTGTCAGGAAGAAGTCTGCTGCGCATCAGTGCGGCTTCGGCAAAAGCATAAGCTGCGTCCCATTGTGCATACTATCCACCCTATCTGCCCTAAATAGCATTGACAATTACTAATGTCACATACTATTTAGGATGGATAGTATGCACATTGGGACGCAGCTATAGACATCGATAGACGCCCTATAGGCCTATGTCACACTTCCTGCTTCCAGAACGCGGAGTAGGGATGCAGTACTTCCAGTCAACAGTATTTCTCGAAAAGGATTTAGATTATTAGTCATAATGTCTAAACCATCCGAGGTAGACTGACCACGAGCTATGAGGTTGTGAAACAAAGGTTTTTGCTCCTGTAGAAGCTATAAGTTCGTATGAAACATAGACTGTAAAAAACATGGACAAAGCGTCTGTGACGTCACCCATAGACTTTCTGAATGACGGTTTTGAAGCCGTTTATGGCAAGGGGGTAATCCATCAACCGGAAACTGAAGCCTCTCCGGGCGCCGCCATTGTAGCTGACTATCACCTGCTGTTAGCATTCCATTGACTCTTATTCATTTTTGCGTCACTTTGACAGCGAATAACTTTACATCGGAGACGTCCAAAGACTCCATTTGTCCATTATTTATTTCTAAAGAAACACGACAATGTATAAAAGGCTCCATTACTGTGTATCTTACGTTATGGCCGATTTAGAAGCCGTTATTGTAAATATAGGCTAACGACTGCGTCATAACCCCGCGACTCTCTGTCGCACAGAAGATCAATAACCGTATAGACAGAAGTAGAAGCTCCCGGGCAATCGGGGGGACGTGGAGGCATAAAGTCAAGGGAGAAGCCCATAGAGAGTCATAAAGTTGCTCCTGCTGTGAGCTCATGAACAGCTAATACTCACGATCTCCGGCTCTGCAAGATTCGGAAGGGAATGATTAAGATTTCGGCTGGCGCAGCTACTAGGTTGCTCACGTCACATCTCCGTCGTCAGGCTCAGTTTGAGCATGCGCAGTACGCTTGGCTATCAGGAAGTGAGTGCTTCTAAAGGGCTTCAGTTTTCTCCATTGAAATCTATGGGGTCGCTGTGTCCATTTCTTTTACTGACTATGGTTTATGGGTGGCATGGGTCAGTTATGGGCGGCACCATCTTTGAAAATCTTGGGAAAGCCTAACCGTGCCCACCTTCTGGCCAATCCATATATGGGTAAAAGGGTGGGCTTTGTGTGTGGAGACTGAGCCGGCCGGTGGACGCGCCTGTTCAGTCAAGCAGCCTCAGCTACACTGTAAAAAAAAATCCTAATTTTACAGAAAATAACTTGGATTTTTTGACGATCATTTTCTTTCATTTTAAATTGTACTCAAAACACTGTAAAATTACAAATAATATCTGTAAAATAAAAATTGAGCTGTTATTTTAGGTATTGTGACATTAATGACAAATTGCAGTAATTCACATTTTTTATACAGGAAATTGATTGTATTTTTCATACAGTATTTTTTCTGTTTTCTTAAATTACATAAAAATGTATGTAAAATTACAAAAATAATCTGTAATTAAACAGTAACAAACCAGTTAAATGATAAAACGGTCAAATGACTGGCAGCCCTCAAAAAACTGTAACATTAAAGTAAAACATCCTAAATTAAATAAACTGAAAAACACTGTGATAATTCAGGATATACCTGTAAAATAACAATCAAATACCTTCAGTGAAAAAAAATCGTAAAAAAAGGGTCAAATGACTGTCAGCAGAGGCTGCCAAACAAATACCATAAAATTAAAGTAAAATCTTCTAATTCAAATAAAACAAAAAAACACTGTTATTTCACAGGTATTTCCTGCATTATTATGATCAAATACCTTCATTGTAAAAAAATCGTAAAAAAAGGGTCAAATGACTGGCAGCAAAGGGTGCCAAACAAAAACCATATAATTAAAGTAAAATATCGTAATTTAAATAAAGTGTAAAAAACTTTAACAGAAATGTTATGTCACCATGATTGAGATCAGTGTTTGCTTTAGTTGGGCTCATGACTCTTGAGTTTTAACTTTAGTTTTTCTCTGGCTGCTTTATCTGTGTTTTGATGCACATTTATTATGGCAGTAGTTGCAAGAGAATATATCAGATGATCATGGTCATGGTTTGATGATTTTATAGTCATCAAATGATTTTCTGATGTACTGATTTAACAGTCTAATCTCTATTAGATGTGAGTACATTACATATAGATGGACTTTAGTGTTATACAAAGGAAATTAATGATATAGTTTTCTTCAAATGATTTGTTGAAATATTGTGGCATCAGAATTATAGCAATCTCAAATAAAAAAATATATTCCAAATAAAATGTTTAGAGTTGGTTTATTTTGTTAGGGGTATAAATACATCAAGAATCAACCTATGAATCTCAACAATGGTGACAATCAACAAAGCCTTTTAGTGACTTTATAATAGGTCAGAATTTTTTTTAATTGTCACCATTGTTGAGATTCATACGCTAATTCTTGATGTCTGAGTGAGTCTGTATAATCCTGTCAAAACATTTTCTGCATAATGACTTCATAAATTTAATATCTCAGCGTTGCAGAATCTTCTATAGCAATACTGTCATTCTATATTAACAATGAATTTGTTGCAACTTCATCAGTCATTAGTAAGTCATACCGATCAGGTGGTATCATTAAAGCAGACAATTGCTCAATAAATATTATCACTAATAAGTGCTAATTAACTAATTAACATCAGCTGAGTTTCTCTCAATTTTCTACAATAACAAATATGTATCAGAGACACAAAGTTAAAGCAGCCAGAGAAATCTAATGATAACATCTGAAGGGTCAAGACCCCAACTAAAGCCAACACTGATCTCTATCATGGTGATATCAAACGTTATTATTTTCAATAAAATATCAACTTATAAACCTCTGTTATTTCTCAATAAGAATGTTAGTATGAAGGAAGTCTGGATTGTAATAAGTGAGGATGCTGAGATCTTGAGAGATCTGTTAGTGTTTAGTGTTTACTGTGTTCTGTTGGGATGTAAAGTGTTTCTGTATGTTGTGCTTTGTGTGTCACCATTGTGTTGAAGAGTAGAGTCTGTGCTTGAGTTCAGGATGAGCAGAGAAACACTGATGAAATGCTGTGTGTTTCTTTATTCAACAGGCAGTAACTGTGTAGTTGCTGATGACGTATAATCACAGTAAATCACGCATGTAGTTTATAGCAAGATATTTACTTCATGCAGTGAATATGTATTTTAGTAAAAATTCAGTAAATATATATATGTGAAATAACTGTGTTTCTGTTAAAAAGCTTAATGAAAATTTCTGCAATAGTATTTATTATTTAAATTAGGATATTTTACATTCATTTTATGGTTTTTGTATGGCAGCCATTGCTGACAGTCATTTGACCTTTTTTCACAGTGAAGGTGTTTGATTATAATAATTCAGGAAATAACTGTAAAATAACAGTGTTTTTCTGTATAACATTTCAGGACAAAGTTTGGAAAAGTTTTTTGCACTCAATTTGAATTAGGATATTTTACTTTATTTTTACGGTTCTTGTTTGGCAGCCTCTGCTGCCAGTCATTTGACCGTTTTTTTTACGATTTTATTTTTTACAGTGTATCTGTAACGTTACAAGCAGAGGTGGGCTGTCAGGGCCATCAGGGCCTTCTCTGCTGGCCCTGTCAAAATATAATATAATGTATAAAGTAGTATTATATTCTTTCAGGAAATATAATCGTAAAAATGAAAAATATATATATATATTTTTATATATTTATTATATTATAAGTTTATAATATTTTACGATTATATTTCCTGCAAGAATATGGTTATTTTGTTGAGGCTGAGCTGGATTTTCCATATGGTCATCTAAACGCATCACAGCTCCGTGTGGACCAGCACTAGTAGTGTAGCTAGCCTTCCGTTGAAGCGGCCATTTCCCATTTGATCTTAACTTTGACTGACGTGTATCATTAGCCAATCAAATTTTGATGTGCAGTGACAGAACGCCCCAGGGGGCAGCGATGTGTATCGGCGCTAGCCCCTGCTGATGTCATCAGCCGTTTGAAAATTTGGCGGGTTGTGAGCCGAACCCGAATACGGTATTCGGAAAGGTACAAATAACGTGTTTTATACGAATAGTTATTTCGAATAAATACTTAAAAAAAACATTTGTATTCGGGAACAAGAAAAACTTTATATCAAAAAGCTGCGTTTCCTCACGAGACAGCAGTGCATGCCCGGATGAGTGAGTTAGAGTGAGTGAGTGAGTGAGGTTCAGGAAGAGGTAGTCTCGCGTAGCCAGACCTTCAGACTGACGGCTGAAGGTCTGGAATTCATAGCAGCTTTCTTTGGCCAAGGCACGCCCATGAGGCCGTTTGACCGACATGTCAAACAACCAATTACAGTTCGTTTCGTTCAGCGTCACGTTTCGGGGCGTGGAAATGTCCCCACAACAACAGACCAGCGTGCAACAAGTCAGTCAGTATAGAAAATTCAATTCAATTCAATTCAATTCAATTCAATTCAAGTTTATTTGTATAGCGCTTTTCACAATACACAGTGGGCTCTATCTTGCACCCAGCGCAATTGACTTTGTACACCGACGCATGTATCATTCCTATTTTGCACCCGCGCAAAGCGGGCTTTTCCCTCCACAGACGCGCGTCGGTAAACTAGGAAATGAACTTGCGCTCCCTGGGCGGGTCGGCGCAAAAAGGAGTCGTGTTTCGGCGCAAAAATTCCCTAGTGCTATTTTGCAGTTCCAGAAAACAATTGCGCCACTGACCAAAAAAAACCTAGTCTAAAGTCAGTGGCGCGTTGCGCGTTGTTCATAATGCTATTTTAAGTGCGCATGCTTGGCCATAATGTAACGGGTGCACAACGCGCACACACTTTGCTTCTCTCATCAACACAGATGCAGCAGTTTTTATTTTTGCAAATCATACATTATAACAAGGACAAATATTACCACACGAGGGAAATCATTGTGGTGTCCATGAAGATGTGAAAAAAATAGGCATAAATCTAGCTTACACATTTGCCAGTGTATACTGGTAATTTTTCAGGCAAATTGTAGTAATGACGGATCAGACCTGTTTGCCCAATAGTGGCAAGACACATGTATATAAGGACATCTGACAAATTATTTTGTCCGTCAAGAACTAGGGAAAAAAAAAATCTGAAGACTGCAAAATCACCTTTACCATAATGTAAGTACATTAAAAACCTTACTCTTTAACTTACCAGTTAAGTTGAGCTTTCTCATATTTTTTTCTATTGATTTGGGTGGGTTTGTCCCATCCCCAATGTCAATTCTCTTTCTTTTACGGCCCTGACGAGAACATCGATATCCTCGGCTGTGAACCGCTCCTGGCGCGCGCGCCTGGTATGTGCGCCGTTATAATAACAATCCGCCATGCAACATGCGCACCTGCTCTTAAAGGGTATGTTGGATGACGCTCTGATTGGTTTATTTCACGTTACGCCCAAACCACACCTATGAATAATGAAGCTACTTCAGACCAACCTCTTTTAGATTTACGCCAGGCGCAAGAGGCATTTATCCTGCCGGGAAAATAGCAACAGCGCCGGGATCCGCCCACAAAGTTACTTGCGCTTTGCGCTTTGACACTTGCGTTTCAGATCGTGCGCTGGGTGCAAGATAGGGCCCAATGTCTCAAAGCAGCTTTACAGAAAGTGCATTTCAGAAATGTACAAAGAAAAATACAGTTAGTTAATCATGTATAAATTTAGGCATAACATATCGCCGGTGTTTAGTCATCTCTTCACAGGCGTCGAGTCGTCTCTCCACAGGCGTTTAGTCGTCTCATCACAGGTGTTGGGGCATCTGAAGTCTCCGTGAGAGGCTGGATACAAACTGGAGTTGACGAACGCTATTTACCGCGGGACTAGCGTCCCGAGATAACAGCAGAAAGACAGATGGGAAATAATTAGCATAGCTGATGTTCATAATGTTAATGCATTCGAACTGATTCAGAAGTAGTATAAAAGGTAAGCATTAAGTGAATGCTTGGTTAAAGAGATGCGTCTTTAATCTAGTTTTAAACTGGGACAGCGAGTCTGAGTCTCGAACAATATCAGGAAGGCTATTCCAGAGTTTAGGAGATAAATGTGAGAACGCCCTCCCTCCTTTAGTAGACTTAGATATCCTAGGAATGACCAGAAGCCTCAAATTTAGTGATCTTAAAGAGCGCGATGGATTGTAGGGCGATAGAAGGTCTGTTAAATACACAGGAGCTAAACCATTTAGAGCTTTATAAGTCAATAGTAATACTTTGTAATTGATACGGAACTTAATAGGTAACCAGTGTAGAGATGATAAAATTGGTGTTATATGATCATATTTTCTTGATCTAGTAAGAACTCTAGCGGCTGCATTTTGCACTAACTGTAGCTTGTTTATTGAGGATGCAGGGCAACCAGCTAATAAAGCATTACAGTAATCTAGTCTCGAGGTCATGAATGCATGAACTAACTTTTCTGCATCTGAAACAGATAGCATGTTACGTAGCTTAGCAATGTTTCTAAGGTGGAAAAAGGCTGTTCTTGTAACATATGAAATATGATTTTCGAAAGTCAAGTTACGGTCTAATATAACACCCAGGTCTTTTACTGTAGTGGATAAAGTAACAGGACATCCTTCTAAATTAAAGTTGTATTGTAAGGGATTTTGTGGGTAGTTTTTTGGACCAATAAGTAATACCTCCGTTTTATCTGAATTTAATAGCAGGAAATTACATGTCATCCAGCATTTTATATCTTTTAGACACTCTGTCAAGTTAGATAAGTTAGTGTTTTCATCATCTGGTCGTGATGAGATATATAATTGAGTGTCATCAGCATAACAGTGAAAATTAATTCCATGTTTTCTTATAATATTACCAAGTGGCAGCATATATATTGAGAATAGCAGAGGGCCTAGGACAGATCCTTGCTGCACTCCATAGTCTACTGATGTTATCTTCGATTTTTCCCCATTTAAACAGACAAAATGGTAACGGTCTGATAAGTACGATCTAAACCAGCTTAATGCCTGTCCCTGAACACCAGTGTAGTTTTGTAGTCGATCTAAGAGTATTTTATGATCTATAGTGTCGAACGCAGCACTAAGATCAAGTAGAACTAGTATTGAGATACAGCCTTGGTCAGAGGCTAAAAGTAAATCATTTGTAATTTTAACTAGCGCAGTTTCTGTGCTATGATGCGGTCTGAATCCCGACTGAAATTTTTCATAGATATCATTTTCTTGCAAGAAAGAGCACAATTGAGCGGACACAATTTTTTCTAGTATTTTAGACATAAATGGAAGATTTGAGATGGGTCTGTAATTTGCTAGGTTATTTGGATCTAATTGCGGTTTCTTAATGAGAGGTTTTATTACTGCCAGCTTGAATATTTTTGGAACATGACCTAAAAATAAAGATGAGTTAATAATATTGAGAAGAGGCTCTTCCACGACAGGTAACACTTCTTTAAGTAGTTTAGTTGGTATTGGATCTAATAAACATGTTGTTGGTTTAGATCCAATGATAAGTTTAATTAGTTCTTCCTGTCCTATAGTTGCAAAGCGGTGTAGTTGTTCTAGAGGGGCCATAATTGAGGCCGAGTCATAAGACACCATAGAGGATTGTACATTTACAATTGTGTTTCGGATGCTTTCTATTTTCTCATTGAAGTAATTCATAAAATCATTACTACTATATTGTAACGGAATATTTTGCTCTGGAGATGTCTGATTATTTGTTAGTCTAGCCACGGTGTTAAATAAAAACCTTGGATTATTTTGGTTATTTTCTATTAGTTTGCGGAGATGCTCAGCCCTGGCTGATTTTAGAGCCCTTTTATAACGTGACATACTGTCTTTCCACGCGATTCTGAAGACCTCTAAATTAGTTCGTTTCCATTTACGCTCTAAGTTACGAGTTTCTCTCTTGATAGCATGCGTAGCACTGTTGTACCATGGTGCTTTAGTTTTCTCTCTAACCTTTTTTAATCTAATTTGTGCAACAATATCTAGTGTACTAGAGAAAATGTTGCTCATACTGCTAGTCATTTCCTCTAGTTCATCTGTTTGTTTGGGTTTACTGAGCAGCTGAGATAGATCAGGTAAGCTATTTGAGAATCTATCTATAGTGGTTGGAAGGATTGTTCTGCCTGGTCTATAACGTGGTGCAACATGACAAATTTCAGCAGTGCGTATTATGCAAGTTACCATGTAATGATCAGTGAGATCGTCACTTTGCGGTATAATATCTATATCGGTTGGATCGGTTCCATATGATATAATTAAATCTAGTGTATGATTTAGACGATGAGTGGGACCACTGACGTTTTGCTTCACCCCAAAAGAGTTTAATAAATCTGTAAACGCAGCCCCTAACGCATCATTTGTATTGTCTACGTGTATGTTAAAGTCGCCAACAATTATTGCTTTATCGACATTGACCAATAAGTCTGAGAGAAAGTCTGCAAAATCTTTTAGGAAATCAGCATATGGCCCTGGAGGTCTATATACGGTAGCCAAGGCTAGAGATAATAAGGATTTTTTCTTACATCTAAGAGCGTAACATTTAGCACAAGTACTTCAAACAAATTAAACCTATGACAAGTTTTCTGAGTAACATTAAGAATATCTCTATAGATTGTTGCAACACCGCCGCCACGACCGATCAGACGGGGCTCATGCTTATAGCAGTATCCTGGTGGAGTAGACTCATTTAGACCGAAATAATCATTTGGTTTAAGCCAGGTTTCAGTAAGGCACAGAACATCGAAATTATTATCTGTGACCATTTCATTTACAATAACCGCCTTAGGTGTGAGCGATCTAATGTTTAGAAGACCTAGCTTTAGAAATTGTTTTTGTTCACTGATATTTAGATTTTCTGGTTTAATTACAATAATATTCTTGCTAGATTTTACAGTAGATTTGTTGTTTGGCTTCACTAAGCGAGGAATAGACACAGTTTCTATATAATGTTCTACATTGGTACTTATATCAATTAAGTTGGGACAGCAAAGACTGTGGTTTGGACTTTGACTTACTAGTCAGATGGTCTGTAGCGTCTTGGAGATGTTGTCCGACAGAACAGCCGCTCCGACTCTGCTGGGGTGCAGACCATCAGGACGGAAGAATCCTAGGTCGCTCCCAAAACAGATTCCAATTATTTACAAAGAGCAGTTTCTGTTCATTACACCATGACATTAACCATTCATTTAAAGCAAATAATCTACTGAACCTTTCTTGTCCAAGTCGGTACGTGGGAAGCGGTCCAGACACGACGATCGTTGCTCTAGGCGATGTGCTGCTTACCGTCTCGATCAGGCTCCTGTAGTCCTTCTTCAGAACCTCCGTCTGCCGCAGCCTGATGTCATTCGTCCCCGCGTGCAGCACGACAGCTCTGACGCGCTCGTCACCGTTCAGGATCTCAGGAACCTGCGCAGCGACATCAAGAACACGAGCACCAGGAAAGCAGTGAGTGCGCACCTTACCTTTACCCGAGGTAGCACGGACATGACGGACCATGGAAGTGCCGATGATCACGGCGTCATCGCGTTCCGCTTCGCGAAGAGGGGAGAAGCGGTTCCGGGTGGAGATCTCAAAGACCGGGAGGGGGGGAGAGGTTCTTGCTCTGGTCCTGGCTCGTGTCGTGACCCAGGGTGCAGGAGTGATTGAAGGCAGAGATGATCACGTCCTCCTGGGCAGAGAAACGCACGGAGTAGACGAAGTCAGAGTCAAAGTCAAAAAGTTACTAACCACTGACTTATGAGCATCTGCGCGTGATGTTTCAAGCGCTGATCGCCGATCTCGCAGCTCGGCTTGCTTCTCCAGCAGAACACGAATCTGCTTCTCCACCGACTCCAGCTCCAATCGTACCGAAATCAGCTCGAATGTGTCCTCACCTGCACTCAGAGGTAACGTTAGACACACATCCGATATGTTCGCCATTATAACAGATGAACAGTAAATTAGTAGTGATACTACCAATATCACTACTATTTTAGGACTGAAATGGTGGATATAACCCGTATCCTTTCAGAGAAACGGGTGTAAAATGAGACGCTCGATAAGCATGCGCTTAAAATCAAAGAAGGAGAAGAAAACCAGCAGTAAGTCATTCCTTATTACGTTTACTGATTACTACGTTTACTACGTTTAGCTGATCTTGATAAGTGCTCATTGTCACTCATGTAAACACAACAGTTTTTCTTCCGCAATCGCACGTCTGCGCTTTGTTTCCCGGCGGACCGAAAATAAACGCGACCCTCGCGCCTCCCGGAAATCCGATAAAATTCAACCAATCAGTTGACAACTTCGACATTCCTGAAGTGTTTCCAGTTAAGTGTACCATATGCATCAGACGTTTAGCCAACGTTCCGTGGGCGTGACGTCTGAGGCTGAGACTAAGGAAGAGGTGACTGACACAGGCTGCACACAGCAACAGAGAGGTCTCGGCTGGGTGAAAAAACACTTAAGTTAACTACATCACTATTTTTGTTAGTAGGAGGCAGTTTATAACCTTCGGGAAGCGGAGTTTGGTCAGGAGATTATTCCATTACGCTTGACGTCTGCAGTCGGATGCTCTCATGTTCGCTCTGTTTCACTTACGTAGGTAGCTCTGTTAGCTCGGTAATTTAGACAATAGGCTGTTGACAGAGTAACGTTAACGTTCGGTTAAAAAATGCTTGTGTAGTTGTGTCGAATTGTATGCATGCACTTGTGGGAGTTATACGCAGACATCCCAAGTCTCTATTGATAGCGGCTCCCTGATGCCCGCAAATTAGTTAAAATCTCCTGGAATCTAATGCGCATGCGAGACAGAACATACTGTGCTCCAAACCGTGTAGCGCGCACACGGACGGCAGAGAGGGAGAGAGCGAGAGACCTTGCGTGTGTGCGTTATGAAAGCCCCCGGTCAACAATCGGGTCAAAGTCATCTCCAAACTAGATTTTTAGGCCTTTTTTTAAATTTTACTCAAATACATATACTTGATCGCGGCCATATCCCAGTGTCCACCGCATCAGGTGAGCGATCTTTCTCCGCTCTCAAGCGCATCAAAAAAATCAAAAATACAACTAAACTGGACAAACGCGACTCTCTGCACTGGCATCTATTGTCATAGGATATCATTCATCAGCAGGACGCACAACTGCATGGAGGTCATTGAACGTTTCATCAGAAATGATCGGAGGATGGATTTTATAGTGTTTCTGTTGCGTGTCAGCTGCGTGGCGTTTTCTGTGTCTTTGCACACCAGAAACGTGTCTGACGCGGCGCTGCTGCTAGGTGACTATCTGTACGTTCACACCGCCGCCGGCGAGAGCGGCAAAATTCGCTCCCGCCGCCCTGCCAGCGACGCCATGGAAAGGTTCGTGGACGCTCTGATGCTCTGACGTAGATCGAACGCGTATTCTTTTTTACAACTGTATTTAAAGGGGCCACAAGGCAAACAAGCATATCGATCGTTATTTTTGCAGAAAATTGATCGATGGAAAGAACTTAACAATTATAGTGACATGTTTGCTAATGAAATAAACAAATTAATAGCCATTTGTGTGGTGTGGCTTTTGTGTTCATGGTTAAGTGCTATTATAATTTGCATTCCCGCTGAAAAATAACTGTTCTAGCGTGAAAATATTGCCTATAAATAGTGTTGCGCGCCTCCTTACCAAATTCAAATGATCAACCTCCTCTATTTTGCTTGGGAACTAATGTGGTCGGAACCAAAGTTTACAGGACTGCGTTCTCTGCACTCGGAGCACTTCTATATTCCGATTGGTTGCCGCCGGTTGCCGCCGAACCGCGTCATTGCTTATTATCATAAAGTTGACCTGACTTCAACTCTCCTCGCCGCTCTCACCGTCCAAGACGCGCAGCGCCGCTCTCGCCGGAGCTCGCCGCCGGCTCTCATTGAAAATGAATGACTTCCGGCCACTTTGACGCTCTCACCGGCGGCGGTGTGAACGCACAGTATATCATGAATATACTTCATGTTGTTAAGCATAAATATAAGCCTACTGAAGACACTGTCAGCAGTATTGACAGCAAAATAGACTACAGAATATTTCGTTCTGTATTGACAGTGCAATATTTGAAAATTGATAATTTATTGATTCAAAACCTAGACTTTCAACCATCAAAATGTATTTTATTAATATTCGTGTTTCCTATTCTATTTTGCCTGGAAACGCTTCCAACACGCGTGAAAATTAGGCGTCGGTTGTATTTCTAGCATGCACGCGTTTTCCGTGCTGGGGGTCAGGGGTGTTACTGAAGGCCCTCACTGAAACCCCACGGTATGCTACTGGTTACAAGATCGACTGGCAGACTAGGCTACTTTTTACAGTCTATGGCTAGTAGTGCTACATTCACTGCAAAGTACAACATATCTGTTAATGCTCAAAATGGTATATTAAAAATGCTCAAAATATATTAACACTCCAATGTGGGACATATCAGTCTATTCTTATGTTACATTTATTCATTTGGCAGACGCATTTAGTGTTTCAAACGTCAGTTATAACCGGTTAACGTATAACCATAGATAAAGTACCTCGGGCGCTAACTTATCTGAGGCGATTTAATGCTAACTGTTGCAGTGCCACTGCCCACAAACATTGATGCTAAATATTGCTAACTAACCTTACGTGAAATAGTAGTGGAATGTCACTTACCGGAAAAAAATGGAGCGAAGTACTCCTACAGTGTCGGTTAGTGCAGTTTATAGCAGAGCAACCCATTTTATGTACGATATTTCAATTCTAATGTTCAGAAAGGATACAGAGGTGGTGTGATGTGTTGTGTCAGATCATAGCCGAGATGTCACATTTCAGGAATTCCACTTGGCGCAGCCCGTTATCAGCTGTCTATCAAAGTTAACCACGCCCTTATTTGTCTTACATTTTATATCTAAATACGATCTAAACTAATGAGTTAGAAAAAAATTTACCCCCTTCACAGTTGTCAGGCACTCGGAACCTATCGAATACAATAAAAGTCCATGGGACCAACCTGTAAAAACATGACTTTATACTGTGAAAAGAAAACGGACATTTTAACATGGTCCTAGTGGATTTTCAATGTATTGCAGTTTTTCCCACTTCCGGGTAGGCTTCATTTATCAGATTAGAATGTTGCCGCTTGATATGAAATCAAACATGTTTTAAGAAAAACATGTTTTATCCGTGATCTTATGAAAAAAAAAAACTGTACTACCCACAATTCTACACTGTTAAATTTTTTTTGAAATTTACGGTAAAATACCGGCAGCTGTGGTTGCCAGTATTTTACCGTAAAAAAATATGGTGGCAACCTTTGTTTTATCGAATATTTGCCTACAGAGCAAACAGGTCTGTGGATGATGCAGTAAACATGGGACTGCATTATATCCTGCAACATCTCGACAGACCTGGGACTTATGCAAGGATACTCTTTGTGGACTTCAGTTCGGCCTTCAATACCATCATGCCTGATCTTCTCACAGCCAAACTGACCCAGCTCTCCATTCCATCCTCTATCTGTCAGTGGATCTCCAGCTTCCTGACGGACCGGCAGCAGCTCGTGAGACTGGGGAAACACACATCAAGGGCTCACACCACCAGCACTGGCGCCCCTCAAGGGTGCGTCCTCTCCCCACTGCTCTTCTCCCTGTACACTAACGACTGCACTTCTAAAGACCCCACTGTCAAGCTCCTGAAATTTGCAGACGACACCACTGTCATCGGTCTCATCCAAAATGGTGACGAGTCTGCTTACAGACTGGAGGTCGAACAGCTGGCTGTCTGGTGCAGTTATAACAACCTTGAGCTGAACACGCTCAAAACAGTGGAGATGATCGTGGACTTCAGGAGGAACAGCCCAGCACTCCCCCCACTCACCATCATGAACAGCACTGTGGAAGCAGTGGAGTCATTCAGGTTCCTGGGCACTATCATCTCTCAGGACCTGAAGTGGGACAATCACATTGACTCCATTGTGAAAAAGGCCCAGCAGAGACTGTACTTCCTTCGCCAGCTGAGGAAGTTCAACCTGCCACAGGAGCTGCTGATTCAGTTCTACTCAGCCGTCATTGAGTCTGTCCTATGCACTTCCATCACTGTCTGGTTTGGTTCAGCTACCAAATCAGACATCATGAGACTACAACGGACAGTTAGGACTGCGGAGACGATTATTGGTGCCCCACTGCCAACCCTCCAGGACCTGTACTCTTCCAGAGTGAGGAAGAGAGCAGGTAAAATCATCACAGACTCCACTCACCCTGGACACCACCTGTTTGAACTGTTACCGTCAAGACGGAGACTCAGATCACTGGCCACAAGAACATCTCGGCACAGGAACAGTTTCTTCCCACAGGCCATTTCCCTTCTGAACAGTTAACATATCTCCCAAGGCATACGCCTGTAAGTGCAATACTCCCCCCAAGTGCAATACTTCCACTGTTTAGTTATTTATATGTATTCATCAGTGATGGTTGTAGGAGCCTAAATGCAGTTAATTGATAGATAAATAATTTAATTTATATGTTAAACAGTAATTTGCATGATTCATTTTATGTGGAGAAAATTGAAGGGAATATTTACAATATTTACAGTAATGCAAGGAGTTAATTGTGTTATCTAAAATGTGTGTGGATAATTTAGAGTGTATTAATATTACATTGGTTATATTTTGGAAATATAGGATTATTGCATTTTTATTTTTTAACTGCATGCACCTTTAAGTGCTGGGAATACTCTCGCGAGAGTTAGTGAGGAGAGTTAGTGTGCGAGGGTTAGTGGTCGAGAGTTATTGAAGTGAACAGTCAGGCAAGCAGAGTGGAGCCACACAGTTTTTTGACCTTTACTTTACTTTACTTTACTTTACTTTACCTTTCTTTCTTTTAATCAATCATTTTAGTTTTTTGTAATATTCCTGTGTCGATGTCCAAGTAAACGGATATATTTTTCACGAGTTGTCCTGTGGATTTATTGAAGTGGATGTGGAAGAAGGGAGTGGATAAAGCGTCAAGCTAAGGCTTCATTCAGTGGAAACCTACATTTTAGTCAAAAAACTCGCTCTGCACGGATTATTGGACTTTGGAATTGCCTGACTCGAGATATAAGACGGAAGGAGGAAACGTTCACGGTGAAACTGTAAGTCGTAGCTTTCCTTGCTTTGCTGTGGATCGTTAATCTAAACTGAGAGGACTGTGGTCGCGGGCGCGCCGCGGCTGTGAAGGAGAAATAAATAAATAAAAGGACGCCGTTCGCTGAACGACGAAGTGGAACGCAGTGTGTGTGTGTGTTAAGTTCACCCTATGGTTTGATAGGTGCACTAATAAAGCGTGTAAACATTCGCTCGTTATGGATGAACAAGACAGTGAAAAACGGACAGTAAAAATGACTGAAAAAGCTGTGGAAGAACACAAGTCCAGACAACTTCATGCACGCAGGTATAAGCTATCCCAGCTAACGAGTATGGTAAAGCAGATTGAGCAATTAATGGAAGATGATGCAAATGCTGACATCGTTAAAAATAAATTGCGTGTGGATTTCAGTGGTTTGCAACAAGAATTTGCTGACTTAAATTCAGTTTTGAGAAAATTTATGTCTGATGAAGAATTCTTTGATGATCAAAGGAATTGGTTTGAAATTAAAAATAAGTCAATAAATGATTTCTTCTGGAAATGTGAGGAATGGATGAAAGAGGTCATGAAACGCTCTGAGCAGGCTGAAGAGTGTGATAAACGCGTAATGCCCACCGATAGTAGGTCTACTTCGTCAAAAACCACCATGAAACGCTCAAGTAGAACCAGTTCACAATGTGGAAGTGTGTCATCATCATCTTCAGTCAGAATAAAGGCAGAAATGGAGCGTGCTTCATTAAAGGCAAAGGCGGCAGCTTTAAGAGAGAAGTTAGCCATAGAAAAGGAAGAAGCAGATTGGCATGCAGAAAAAAGATGCAGAGAAGCTCAGCTGCAAGCAGAAGAAAAGCGGCGAGAGGCGGAGTTTGATGCTGAGCAAAAGAGAATAGAAGCTGCAATAAAGGCTAAAAAGGAGATGCATGCAATGCAGACTGCTCTTGCAGAGTCAGATGCAAAGATGGAAGTTTTGCAAAAATATGAATGCACACAAGCAGCCGAAAACAATATAGAAACTAATGCACAGATCGCTGAAACAAAGTTGAACATCACCTACCAACCACCAACACAGCACACCTCGCCTACACCCGAGCTTGAAAGCAAGGTTCAGCTAGCAAGGCCACAAATAGTCCCGTCTGCATCGAACATGGACCTCAACGATGGACCAGTGCTTGATAGTTTATGCAAGGCTATCTCTCAGCAAGTTGACGTCACTGAGTACCTCGTGAAGAATCACAAAGCCACCTTACTCCCTGAGCTCACCATTCTAACATTCAAGGGTGACCCGCTTGAGTATAAATCCTTCATCAGATCTATTGAACATGGAGTTGAAGGCCGCACTGGTGACAGTCGTGATCGTCTACAGTTTTTGTTGCAGTACACAAGTGGACAACCACATGAGTTGGTAAAAAGCTGCATTCACATGGAACCCTCAGCAGGTTATGCTAAAGCGAAAGAAATGCTGAAGGAGTTTTTTGGCGATGATTACAAGATAGCAGAAACTTACATAAAGGAGGCTTTGGATTGGCAGACAATTAGGGCAGAAGATGGCGTTGCACTGCAGTCGTTCGCATTGTTTCTTACAGGATGTTGCAACACAATGACTGATATAAGCTACATGGAAGACTTGGACAACACAGCTAACATAAAGGCACTGGCTAACAAGCTGCCATACAAACTCAAAGAAGCTTGGAGAAAATCTGCATGCGACCTACAAGAAAAAACAAAGAAAAGGGTGAAGTTCAAGGATTTTGTCGAATTTGTCAACAAGCAAGTCAGATACATACTAAACCCACTCTATGGAAACATACAAGAAACCACTACCAGGCCAAAACAACCAGTACAACAGAAATCAAACCTACAATACGCAGAGACATTCAGACCAAAGAAAGTATTCACAGCAGCTATTGTCTCCTCCCAAACTGAAAACAAATTCAAGACTGAAAATGACAAACAACCAACGCCAAAAACACAGACTGTCTCAGTGGACGCAAACAGCAAGCCCTGTGTTTATTGCAAGGGAGAGCAACACAGTCTCGCAGTCTGCAGAAAACTCAAGTGCAAGCCACACAAAGAAAAAATTGACTTCCTGCGAAGCAAAGGTCTGTGTTTTGCATGCTTGAAACATGGTCACATGAGCAGCAGCTGTAAAGAGAAAGCTCAATGTCAAGAATGCTCTCGACTGCATCCCACACTGCTGCACATGAACACTAAAGGCTTGCGAGAAGAAACAACAAGCGAGCGTTGTGGACAGCAATCTGTTTCAAGTGCTCTTGTACACATGAAGGAAACTTTTGCTGTCATCGGGGCCGGTAAGGAAAACTGTGCTCTTTCGATCATTCCAGTGTGTGTCAAAGCACAAAAGGGAACCAAGGCAGTGACAACGTACGCATTTTTGGATCCAGGCAGCTCAGCTACTTTTGCTACGGAGTCATTAATAAACCAACTGAGTATGAATGGATGCAATACAAGCATTTTGTTGCAAACAATGGGGAATGAATCTATTGTTGACACTTGCATTGTGAGTGGACTGGAAATCAGTAGCTTGGATGGCAACCACTTTATTGAACTTTCAGAGGTGTTTTCGCAGAAAAACATACCTGTAACCAAAGACAATATTCCCCGTCAAGAGGATGTTGACAGTTGGCCTCATTTAAAGGAGGTGAAACTCCCCACTATCCAAGCAGAGGTTGGATTACTCATAGGAGCAAATGTTCCCAAGGCGATGGAGCCTCTGCAGGTGGTTAACAGCGTGGATGACGGACCATACGCCGTGAGAACGATATTAGGATGGACAGTAAATGGGCCACTCAGAGGTGAAAGCGGTATGAGGGAGACAAACACATTGACAGGAGTCACCACCAATCGTATCTCAGTAGCCAAGCTAGAAGAGCTCTGGCAACTGCAGTTCAAGCAGGACTTTCCTGATGCTGGACAAAATGAAGACATTGAAATGTCCAAAGATGATCACCAGTTTATTGACATGGTGTCTCGGTCCTCAAAACTTGTGGATGGTCATTACACTGTTTGCCTGCCGGTGAAGAACAAGTCATTGTATATGCCAAACAACAGATCAGTCGCAGAGCAACGTGCGCTGAATCTACGGAAAAGATTCTCCAGAGATGTCAAGTTTCACGCAGAATACGTTGCATTTATGGATGACATTCTCAAGAAAGGCTACGCAGTGAAGCTGGATAACGTTGAACGTCAGCCAAATGAGGGACGAACATGGTATCTGCCTCATCACGGAGTTAGACATCCAGTTAAGCAAAAACTGCGTGTCGTTTTTGATTGTGGAGCGAGCTTTCAAGGAACATCACTCAACCAACAGCTCCTGCAGGGACCGGACCTAACAAGCTCGCTGGTGGGGGTCCTCTTAAGGTTCCGACAAGAGACCGTGGCGGTCATGGCTGACGTGGAGGCTATGTTCCATCAGATCAGAGTCAGCAATGAAGACACTGATCTCTTCAGGTTTCTTTGGTGGCCTGATGGGAACTACGATCAGGCACTTGTCGAACACAAGATGTTGGTCCACATTTTCGGCGCAACGTCTTCGCCAAGTGTTGCAACTTTTGCACTTCAAAAATGTGCTACAGATTTTGTGCATAAATTTGGTCAAGAAGCTGCCAAAACAGTGAAGAAAAACTTTTATGTAGACGATTGTCTCAAGTCAGTTACAGATGAAGACACAGCAATCACTCTTTGTGCTGACTTGAGGAATATGTTGGCAGAAGGTGGATTTCGACTAACGAAATGGTCGAGTAACAGTCGAAGGTTGCTCAACTCCATTCCTGAAGAGGAAAAGGCCCAGGGTTTTCAGGATTTGGACTTGGATGAGGATAACTTGCCGATGGAGAGAGCATTGGGAATCCAGTGGTGTGTCGAAACGGATCAGTTCAAGTTCAAAATCAACCTCAAAGTTCGACCACACACTAGGAGAGGCCTACTTTCCCTTGTCTGTTCCATTTTTGATCCGTTAGGTTTTCTTGCTCCAGTGATACTTCCTGCCAAAAGAATCTTGCAAGACTTGTGCCGGCAGAAGTATAGCTGGGATGAAGAACTGCCTGATAATGTCATTAAGAGCTGGGAAAAGTGGATGTCTGGATTGCAACAGCTTGAGACCTTTGGAGTTGACAGATGTGTTAAGTCAAAGCAGTTTGGTGCGCCAGTCTTTGCACAGTTAAATCATTTCGCTGATGCTAGTGAAGACGCATACGGAACAACCAGCTACCTACTGCTACGCACTGCAAGCGGTGAAGCTCAATCCACTCTGATTATGGCAAAGGCAAGGGTTGCGCCTTTAAAGTCTCCAACCATACCAAGAATGGAATTGACTGCAGCCACAGTTGCGGTCAAGATGGACAAGCTTCTGAAGAAAGAGCTTGAACTGGAACTTAATGAATCAATCTTTTGGACAGACAGCACGGCTGTGCTGAAGTACTTGAACAGCGAAGGCACAAGATTCAAGACTTTCGTTGCCAATAGGATCACAACAATCCTGGAGCACTCTCAGACTTCACAGTGGAGATACATTAATACCAATCTGAATCCTGCTGATCATGTCTCGAGAGGACAGACTGTTGAAGCGTTCTTGAAGAACGAAAGCTGGCTTTCAGGACCAAGTTTTCTGCTCTGTGCACAAGACCAGTGGCCAAAAAATCCAGATCCTGGAATGCTGGACATGGATGACTCTGAGGTTAAAAAGGTAGTTCAAGTGCGTGTTATTCAGACGCAAGAGCCCAAAAATGCTACGGAACAGTTGATGAACTACTACTCATCCTGGATAAAACTAAAACGCGCGGTGGCATGGTTTCTGAAGTTTAAAGATTTGCTTAAGGGACTGACAGCGAAAAGAAAGGAATTTAACTCACACGGAGAAAACCGAATTAATCAATTCAAGAAAGTTTTCAAAGGAACACACCTAACCTGTGAAGGTTTGACTGAAGCAGAAAGAGAAATTGTGAAATACTGTCAAAAACAATGTTTCAAAGAAGACTTGACTATGCTAAAGGACCATCAAAGGGTAAAGAAAAGTAGTTCGCTTTACAAGCTGAACCCTGTACTTCAAAACGGAGTCATCAGAGTTGGTGGAAGGATGAGCCGCGCAGCAATGCCAGAGGATTCCAAGCAGCAGGCCATCTTGCCAAAAGATTCACACATCACAATGCTTGTGCTGAAGCACATTCATGATGTTACAGCTCATGCCGGGAGAAATCATATGTTGGCACAACTGCGTCAAAGATTCTGGGTCCCCGGAGCAAACGGCGCTATTAGAAAGTTCTTGTCCAGGTGCATCAGTTGTAAGAAACTACACGGAACTGCTGGTAAGCAACTCATGGCTGATCTACCAAGATGCAGGGTCTTGCCTGACAGTCCTCCATTCACAAGAGTCGGCGTTGACTACTTTGGTCCATTTCTGGTGAAAAGAGGAAGAGCGCAAGTAAAGAGATATGGTGTCATCTTTACATGTCTTGCCATACGAGCTGTACATCTAGAAGTCGCATCTTCACTTGACACTGATGCATGCCTCAATGCAATTAGAAGATTTCTTGCAAGAAGAGGACAAGTAAAAGAGATGTATTCTGATAATGGAACCAACTTTAGGTCGGCTGACTGTGAGTTGAAAAGATCAATAAAAGAATGGAACACCAGCAAGATAGCAAAGAATTTGCAGGAAAAGGGAGTCCAGTGGCACTTTAATCCGCCAGCAGGTTCTCACCATGGAGGAAGCTGGGAACGGCTGATTCGTTCAGTGAGGAAAATTCTGAACATCACAGTTAAGGAACAACTTTTGGATGAAGAAGGTCTCCATACCTTGCTGTGTGAAGCTGAGGCCATCATAAACAGCAGGCCAATCACTCAGGCATCTTCAGATCTTAATGATTTAGAGGCCTTAACGCCCAACCACCTGTTGTTACTCAAGGTCAAGCCTGAGTTACCCCCAGGAGTGTTTAGCAAGGATGACCAGTATGCTAACCGCAGATGGAGGCAAGTACAGTACCTCGCGGATGTCTTCTGGAAACGCTGGTGTAAAGAATATCTTATGCAGCTCCAAGAACGTCAGCGATGGTTCACACCTGGAAGAAACTTCAGTGTTGATGACGTAGTGCTGATTGTGGATGATACATCGCCCAGAAATTCATGGCCGCTTGGAAGAATTGTGGAGATTTTTCCTGACAAGAAAGGTTTCGTTCGTCAGGTGAAAGTCAAGACTAAGAGCAACGAGCTTTGTCGCCCGATAACAAAGCTATGTCTTCTTCAAGGATCTGAGGACAATGTATAAGCTGTTCCAAAGGAAAGACCCTATTTCGAATAGGGCGAAGACCAAGAATATTTCTTTAGATAGTTTATTAGTTAGCATATAGGCTCCTTTAATTTAAGTTTTGAGTAATTGTTTCAAGGACATTGATAACAATTAGGGGCCGGTAATGTAGGAGCCTAAATGCAGTTAATTGATAGATAAATAATTTAATTTATATGTTAAACAGTAATTTGCATGATTCATTTTATGTGGAGAAAATTGAAGGGAATATTTACAATATTTACAGTAATGCAAGGAGTTAATTGTGTTATCTAAAATGTGTGTGGATAATTTAGAGTGTATTAATATTACATTGGTTATATTTTGGAAATATAGGATTATTGCATTTTTATTTTTTAACTGCATGCACCTTTAAGTGCTGGGAATACTCTCGCGAGAGTTAGTGAGGAGAGTTAGTGTGCGAGGGTTAGTGGTCGAGAGTTATTGAAGTGAACAGTCAGGCAAGCAGAGTGGAGCCACACAGTTTTTTGACCTTTACTTTACTTTACTTTACTTTACTTTACCTTTCTTTCTTTTAATCAATCATTTTAGTTTTTTGTAATATTCCTGTGTCGATGTCCAAGTAAACGGATATATTTTTCACGAGTTGTCCTGTGGATTTATTGAAGTGGATGTGGAAGAAGGGAGTGGATAAAGCGTCAAGCTAAGGCTTCATTCAGTGGAAACCTACAATGGTAATAACGGCGTTATAAATAAACGGCGTTACTAACGGCGTTATTTTTTTCAGTAACGAGTAATCAAACTAATTACTGTTTCCTCCGTTACATCGCCGTTACTGACAATAAAATATGCCGTTACTATAATTGAGCTCACTGAATCGGTTTTCATCCGAGCAGGCTCTCTCTCCGCGATAGGAGCTGCAACATTTTTTTCTCTGGTGGTGTGCATGTGTTTATGAGGCGCCGGACTGGACTAAAGCGAGGCGAACGCCGCGGGCGCGCTTGATAGTGCGCGAGAGAGACCTTGTCCGAGAGCGCGCTTGATAGTGCGCGAGAGAGACCGTGTCTGAGAGCGCTTGATAGTGCGCGAGAGAGACCGGGTGTGTCTGAGCTTAATTGTTTATAAATAAAGTAGGCTACACATTTCAGCATTAGAATAATCTCTGTAGCATATTGGTCATCTGCAACGTTTTAATTTGTTTGCATGGGACCTGCAGGGAACGCTCCCAGAAAGCATCTTTGTTTGACCGGTTGTGAACACGTGCGGCAGACACGACTATAATTTGGCTTATAAATAACCTCTGATGATGACGTTCTCTGTAGGTTATAACAATAAAACCCAAAAATATAATATTTTAGTATTATTATTTATGTTGGTACATTGTTCAGTATTATATTGAGAGCACTTTTTGTGTGAGTTTTATAATCTAAGAGTTTATGTGTATGTATATTTTTTATTACTATTTATTTATTTTTGGTAAATTTCTTAAGAATCCTTAGTTAATCCTTTGTTGGCCAGTTGTGATGTGCAATAATATTAAAAGCTCTAAACCATCTGTTGTGTTTTGTTGTTCCACTATAGTAATGATACTATTTTAATATTTAAGTTAATAGGTGTTTCTCACATTGTCCCACAGCAACATTAAAATAGTGTGGATTAGTGTACAATGTTTTATAATAATATTTTTTTTTTTTCCTATTTAGTGTCCATTTCATTCATTTAACATATTTAATATTGGGTGTATCCAAGTTATTTCACATATTTAAAAAAAAAAAATGTTTTATAAAGGAACGCAGTAGTTACTTTCCCAGGTAATTAGTTACTTTTGTAATAATGTAACTCAGTTACTAACTCAGTTACTTTTTGTCAGAAGTAACTAGTAACTATAACTAATTACTTTTTTAAAGTAACTTGCCCAACACTGGTATTCATACTATTCAAATACTGTAAATATGTTCATAATCCGTAAATGCTTATTCTGACTAAACCCAACTGTGGCCTTATATTTTATATTTATAGTATTTTCATATTTTTTATAATTTTATTTTTAGATTTTGTATTACTGTTTCTTGTTGTATTTGTATCTGTATATGTGCACTGGAAGCTTCAGTACCAAAGAAAATTCCTTGTGTGTGCAACCACACTTGGCAATAAAGCTCTTTCTGATTCTGATTCTGATTCTGATGTTTTACGGGACTTAAATTTACGGGCAAAAAAACAAAATGTAAAGAAAACCTGTGAAATTTATGGTAACAAAACGTCAGCTTGGATGCCAGTATTTTGCCGTAAAAAATATTGTAGCAACCTTACTTTGGACTTAAATTTACGACAAAAAATAAACAAAACATCAGCTGTGGTTCCCAGTAATTTATTATTAATATACAGTAGCAATCTCTTAGTTTTTACAGCTCAACCCTTATGTTTCATTAGCTGACAAATATTATTATTAATTTTCACTGAAGTATTAAAACCTCCTTTATATCTTTGCAATATACTGGAAAAAAGAAATCCTCATTATGATTCAAAGTTCACCATTAGTTTTTCACAAGTTGAGGCACAAATTAATATATATAATGTGCACAGTGTCATACACATAAATACAAACTACTTACTACTTACTACTAATTACTCACCCTCATGTTGTTCTAACCCCGTAAGACTTTTGTTCATATTCGGAACACAAATTAAGATATTTTTGATGAAATCTGAGAGCTGGATCACTCCTCCATAGGCTTCTAAGGGATTGAAACTTGACAGCCCCGAAAAGTCATTAAAGAAATCGTTAAAATATTCCAAGTGACTACAGTGGCTAGATCGTAAGTTTATCAAGCGACGAGAATACTTTTTGAGTGCATAAAAACAAACAAAAATAACAACTTTATTCAAATATTCATTTCCACCTCTGTCAACCTCGAGATTAGAATAGTACATTATTAGCAAAGGTGCTATTACACTTAAAACAATGCATCTGGTTCGTCCAATGTTATTGTTATGTCCATATTAAATAAATTAATTAATTAAAATATATATATATATATATATATATATATATTTTGGTGGTAGCTTCACTATCTCGTGTGTGTGTGTGTGTGTGTGTGTGTGTGTGTGTGTGTGTGTGTGTGCGTGTGCGTGTGCGTGTGCGCGTGCGCGTGTGCGTGTATGTGTATGTGTATGTGTATGTGTATGTGTATGTGTATGTGTGTGTGTGTGTGTGTGTGTGTGTGTGTGTGTGTGTGTGTGTGTGTGTGTGTGTGTTGGGACGCCGTAGGCGGGCTGCTACGTCAAGGGCTGGGAAGAGATCTGACTTTACTGCCTCTATCTCTTTCTGCTTCTCTGTCATATTTTTAGTGTGTGATTTGCAGATCAGACGTCCCCGGTTTCAGGGAACAGTCCCCATTTTTGGTTGCATGTCCCATGGCTAAATACAGAAAAAAACTACGTTTTGTTTTTTAAAGACCCAACATTACGTTTTTCAATCAAATTGAGTGTCAAAATGTCCCAGTTTTTTCCCCCTTTTCGGGGATTATGTTCCCAGTTTTGATCTCGGACGTCTACCCACTTTATAGGCCTATCATATATCAGAATATTCTATTACTGTTAAGCCCACTATGAATATTAAAATACGCCGAACCATGTGTCCTGTATCAGCTACCTGTATGACCTTCGCAAGAAAAAAACCTGCGTGAAAATCAGTTCGGTATGATTAATTATATGCGCTGACAGCTCATTGCACCTGCTAAACAGATTACACTGAGTGGAGCGGGTGACCGGTCTAAGATGGCGGCCCCAAGACTTGTCCGCGCCAGTAGGCAGTAGCCTAGCGGTCGATATAGGGCGTCTATCTATATGATGTCTATGGGCAAAAGTGCTCGCAAGCACCCTTCTGAGACCTAAAATGACAAATGGGACACCCTACGGTCTCATGGACTTAACGGACACGCGCATGTGGCAGCCATTGTAAGTCCACAAGACTGAAAGTGCATATGAAGGGTGCCATTTGGGACAGGGCCTAAGTGTTCTGAAAGTAGCCTAGTTCTGCTTACCAACAGTTCTCTACACTCACTTATTTCTCCCCTTATCCTTCTCACTATCCTCATCAGCCACTTGAAGGGCCTGTTTCTTCTTTTTCCACGCTATTCCTCTGCACATTCCTCGGGTTTCTTCTTCATCCCTGACTATTTTGACAGATAGCCTACATAATATAGCCTATATATATATATATATATATATATATATATATATATATATATATATATATATATATATATATATATATATATATATATATAATTTTTTTTTTTTTTTTTTTTAAAGAAGGCCTATACATCGGCCCAAAAAAGAAAATAAGCACCGGCCCACACAGACCGCGGCCCACCACGAATCTTCTGGTATTCCCGATGGCCAGTACATGGGCTAGTAGCCTAATTATTTACATAGCATGTCAAAGTTTGTTTGTAGTAGCCTAGGCTATGTCCTCATTTCTATATCTAAACGTACACACACACACACACACACACACACACACACACACACACACACATCCGTGAAGCGCGCGCTCACTGAGGGTGTTTGTGGGCTCGTGCACAACTGCCGTGTTATTAATAGAGTTCGTCTTAATGACGGGAATTGAGATCTTTTAATGAAGTTCACCATGAGGTTATAAATCGGAGTTTAATTTTAAGATTATCTGGGAAACGTTGGAGGAGATTGACGGAGTTCTGCGCTCGTTTGTTTATAACGGTAAAACTCATGTATCTGTCATTCTGATTAGATGAATGTGGAACAGCTATAGCCTACACTGATGTAGATCAAATCATCTGCAGAATTAATAAATGTTAATGTATATTCATGTTTTCCAATGGTCTTTTATAGCCTAGGCTACCTGATCTGGTTTTGTATAACGGACGATCCATTTGATACGGACTTGATTTATGTGGAAAAAAATGACTGTCTCATGAGAAAACCGTAGAAAACTCTGAACGACATTTTATTATTCTGCAAATATAAGGCATAAACATCCGAAGATTTGTTTACATTTACGGAGTTTCGCTTTATAACGCGATTCAAATTCAACATGACAAAATATGCCACAAAAGCCTTTTATCTCATCTCATACTGATGGTGATGGTGATGATGATGATATCTTTTATTTTTACTCACACTTATAGTTTGGTCGGAATGCAAGGTAATACTGTATGTTTGACAGTAAAAGCAGGAAGAGTGTGAGTAAAAGAGGAAGATGAGAATCAGCATGAGCTTTGCAGAAATAATCAGATAAACACTTAAACGTGTGAAAAAGTGAAGCAGTTCCTCTGTGATTATGTGAAGAATTAGAGACTGATGATGATGATGATGATGATGATGAGTTTCGATGTAATACTGGACCTCGAGCTGATTTCATCTCATCATATATGTCTGAAGCTACGACGTCGAACTTATGACTTAAAGTCATATTAAATGCATTAAAAAGTCGAATTTATGACATAAAGACATAATTTTGACATTAAAAGCCATAATTATGACATAAAAAGTTACAAGTGTACATGCCGAGTGAAATTTCTCTCTTAAAAAGTTATGACATACTAACTCAGAATTTAGACTTTTAAGACTTTTCATCTCATAATCATAAAGTATTCTTAGTCTATTAATGTGTATGCCGTAATGATGATGTCATCTTGTGCAGTGATGTCAGTGTTGTGATGGCTCCGCCCCAGAGGAGGCGTTCCTTCGGCCCCGTCTCACCCAAACGTATCTACAGGAGCCTGTCCGTCAAGCTGAGGGGCGGAGCTTCCCACACTGAGGCGGAGCATTCTGATTGGAGGAGGCGGCTGAGCAAAGGACCAGCTGATGTAACAACCACACCCCACACACACACACACACACACACACATTAGAGAGAGTATAAGGGCCGTTACATAGTCAACGCAAGCAACGCAAGCAAGCAACGCAAGCAAGCAACGCGAACGACGCGAGCGACGCGCTCCCTTTCATAGTCAAAACAGTGGACGCAAGCAGATGCAAGCATCACGGGCGATGCGTGAAATGCAATACACCGCTCACGCAACAGGGTGTAGTAGAGTAAATTTGTCCAGTCCGTTTTCACCTTATCTACGGTCTTTCCCATAGACATCATAAGCTGCGTCCCAATGTGCATATCCATCCTAAATAGTATGTTTTCTATTTCGACAGCCTGAATCCACCTGTCACTCAAGTGGCCACGCCCTTAATTATGCAGAAATTTAAGTCTTAATATAATTTAAACGGATGAGTTGTAAAATAATTCACCCCCCTCACAGTTATCATGAAGGGCAAAATTATATAGACCAAAGCCACTTTTTGCTCCAGGCTGTAAACATATTTTTTTCTGCTGTAAAATTGGGCATTTTAACACGGGGGAGATACAGATTTGACTCACTTTTGCAGCCTGCCTCAGGCGGCCAGTCGATGAAGTGCAGTTTAATTCACTTCCGTGTTGGTTTCAAGAGAGAGACGGGGAGGTTGCCGGTTGGTGCCGATGCGTTGACTATGTATGGGCCCTAATATGTCATGATGTTTACATGAGCATGTGTGTGTGTGTCTGTGTGTGTGTGTGTGTGTGTGTGTGTGTGTGTGTGTGTGTGTGTGTGTGTGTGTGTGTGGTGTGTGTGTGTGTGTGTGTGTGGTGGTGTGTGTGTGTGTGTGTGGTGTGTGAGGGTGTGTAGTACGCGAGTCTGTGGGATGCTCTGGAAGTGAGATACCCTGGCTGCGCGCACCTGTTGCCAGAGAGAGTGATACGACAGCAGTGAACGCCTCACTGAGTTCGCATGGTGCGCTGGATGATGGCCGCTCTTACCACAATGCCTCCTGCAAGGCTGGTGAGCGAGCAAAACACAACCCCAACTGTGAGTCATCTCACCACACACACACACACACACACACACACCACAACACACACACACACACACACCACACACACACACACACACACACACACACACACACACACACATTCACTCACTCACTATAATATCATAATTTACTGTATATTGATGAATACTACACATGTTGGCTTAATGAATGAAAATGTACAAAGAATAATTAGGTTTTATGAATTATTTTGATTAATACCATTTTTATTGATATAATAATAGCCACATATGCAGAATCCTCTAAAATCTGAATTTGGGCGAATTTGGCAAAAATAAAAGGGAATTTGGGGCGAGGAGGATTTCATATAATTTCAAGTCATTTAATAAATTATATTTAAAGTAACACTATGTAGTTTTTCAACCTTCATAATATATTTCCAAGACCCTTGTGATGGTACATCGACTTAAAATAAGTTAAATGACACGTCTGCTATAGCCTGACGGGGTCTGTATCGCTTTTACTGGCACTATGTAACTTCGGGTTTCGGGTAGGAACCCGAGCACAAAAAAGAACTACAAAATTCGACTGCTTTACGTCAAGCGCTACAATAGTCATTATTTCGTTTTTCTTCGTTTCTGATGTCGCAATACATCATCCTTTCATGAAATAATGTAACATACTTTACCTTGTCTGTTGTCTGTGGACATCGTTCATTCTAAAGCCGGTGCTGGATAAACAGTGCGTGCGTGCGACGGTAGGCTAAATTATTTACGACAGCAGCAATGGACAATTTCGTTACCAACCAGTAGGGCGACCGAAGAGGAAAATTTACTTAGTTTTACTTTAATAGTAATAAATGCTTAAATTTAGTAGATAAATAAAGAACCCTCATAAATTATGTAATTAATTGTAAATGTAATAAATTAAAATCAATGTATTTTTTAAATCCCTCATCTCCCAGGATTGTGCTGCTTGCAAGAGGCTCTTTTTCCTCCTCTTGGGGGCTGGTGGTTTCTCCCCTTCTCTGATGAACTGAATGAATGTTGCCGGCCTTGTACTGGTCCGGTTCTTTTTCTGCCTCTCCTGTTCCAAGATGTCAGCCAGTTCACCGAGAACCTTGTCATGGCGCCACCTGTATCTTCCTTGGCTAAGAGCCGTTTTGCATCCTGCCAGTATGTGCGCTGTTGTTCCCTTCCCTCCGCATAGCCTACACAATGGGTCCTCCCTCATTCCCCACCTGTGGAGGTTTGTTGGTGATGGAAGGGTGTCGTACACTGAACGGAGCAGGAAGGAGATGCGAAAGGGCTCCGGTCTCTAGATCTCAGGCCACGTGATCTTCCGCTTCGGCAGGTCCCACTTTGTCCAGGCACCTTGTGCTCCAAGTTCAACGGCCCTAGACCTGCGCCTTTCTTCCTCCAGGTGTCGGACCTCGGCTTGAATCATGTCCCTCCTCTGCCTTGGGTTCTTGGATTCTTGGTACATCATCACGACCCGGCACTTTGCCACCTTGAAATCTTCCACCACTGATGATAGGGGTAGCTGTACCTGACCAGACCTGGTGTAAAGCCCTACTGACGTGACGCTTGGTGGGATTCCAAGCCACTTGCGAAGGTGTTTGTTCACTCGCCTCTCGACTCCTTCCACTGCTGTCATAGGTACTTCATAAAGTGTCAGTAGCCACATGAGTCATGGTAACAGACCTTGCTGGAAGAGCCAGGTCTTAAACTTTCTTTGCAGTCCTGACCCTTCGATCTTACTCAGCCATTCATCTGCCTGTTTCTTTGTCCTAGAAACGTTGCATCTGTCGGTAAGGGATGCATCGTACCCTTTCCTTAGGCACTTAATTGGGTTTTCCTCAATTGATGGAATCATCTCCCCTGTACTCGCAACTGGAACCTGGTCACTTTCCCACTTCTGATCACCATACCTCTTGATTTCCTTGGTTTGAACTTCATCCGAGCCCATGTTACCACGTCATCAAGTGCCTTCAGGATCCATCTTGCTTGCACATGGGTTGAAGTTGTTATGGTAAGGTCATCCATAAAGCCTCTTATTGGAGGTTGTCAGATGCCAGACTGAATCCCTCTGGATTCCTTTCCTGCAACTGTTATGAACAGGTTCATTCCCATGACAAACAGGATGGGGGAGATGGTACAGCCTGTCACGATTCCCTTTTCAAGGTCCTGCCACTGAGTTGTAAACTGGGCAGTTTTGAACCGTAGTTTAAATCCTCCGAAGTAGCTGGTGATTATACCCCTGGTGTGGTGGGAGATATGATAGTGTCCCATAGCCATATTGATGAGGCAATGTGGGATTGAACCGTATGCGTTAGCCAAGTCGAGCCAGACAACCGTTAGGTTTCCTTTGTTCCCCTTGGCCTCCCAGATCAGCTGGTTGAGGATGCCCGTATGTTCCAAGCACCCGGAGAAACTTGGAATGCTGCCCTTCTGGACTGATGTGTCGGCTTATTTATTCTTCACCATGTAGGTAGTCATCCTTATTGCCCGGACAGAAAAGAATACTTTGCATTCGACACTTAGGAGAGAAATGGTTCGGAACTGACTGATATCGGAGGAGTCAATTTCCTTGGGTACAAAACACCCCTCTGCTCTTTTCCAGGATGCTGGAATGATACCTTTTGTCCATATCCTTCGCAACAGTTTCCATAACCTGCGGAGGAGCATCGGGCATCTCTTGTATACTTTATAAAGTATACCGCTTGGTCCTGGGGCAGATGCTGAACGGGATTTCTGCACAATGTCCTGGACTTCTCTCCATGTTGGTTCACTGGTATCAAGCTCTTCTTTAGGAGTTTCAGCAGTTCTGCTGATCTTTGGGTGTGCACCGCAGGCTTGGTTCCTGCGGGCGTCACTGTGGCTCTCCTTCAAGAACTCCTCTACAACTTCCTTAGGGCTAGTCAATCTTCCAGGTTCTTGGTTCCCCCAGCAGGGTTTTGGTAAACCTGTATGGGTCCTTAATGAACTGAGCCCGCTTAGCCTCCTTCTCCTTCCTCAGTTTCAGAGACCTTTCTGCCCTTCTCAGTCTGCAGAGTTGCCCTCGAAGTCCACTTGTTAGATCTTTTATGCCCTTCCTTTCTTCAGCACTTGCTGTTAGGTTATATAAACCATAAAAAAACAGAATCCAAAATTTTTAACACAGATAATGCAGAATTGAAAAATAAAAAATGTAAAAATTAATTTGGGAAGAAAATAAAACGCATTTCATAGACATTATTCTTATTAAAAAATTAATTAAATTGATTATACATGTTTTTTTAAATATAACATTTGAACCATTAAAATGGTATTTGTAGAGAATTTGTAAAGAACAAAACATAATTTAATTAAAAATTAAGCAGATTTCACACTTCAGTGTGTTGATGAAGTAAAAACTCCTCTCTCCGTCCGCCACAGTGAGCTCCACCTCTGATTGGTCGCTGAAGCTGGATGAGCTGGTGTCATTGGCTGAGCAGAAGCTGGAGGAGTGGAGGGCGGAGCTTCAGCTCAGAGAGAAGGCGGAGCATCAGTCACTCACAGACGCACAGAAGAGTGTCGAGATCTGGACTCAACGCTGTGAACTTTACCATCGCATGAGAGAGAGATTCCACGCGACGGGTATGAACACACACACACGCACACACACACTCCCCTCTCTCTCTCACTCACTTGCTCACACACACACACACACACACACACACACACACACACACACACACACACACACACACACACACCACACCCCACACACACACACACACACACACACAGACACACTCATATCAGCATTATGAGGACTCTCCATAGGCGTAATGGTTTTTTTGTACTGGACAAACTATATATTCTATCCCCCTACACTGCCCCCTAAACCTACCCATCACAGGAGACATGCTGCATTTTAAATTTTTTAGTAAAACATTGTTTTTTATGTTTTTTAAGCCATTTGATTTATGAGGACTTTTGAAATGTCCTCATAAACCACCCATGCGCTGTAATACCAGTGTAATACACATGTCATAATACAAATTTGTGTCCTCATAATCACATAACCAACCACACACACCACACACACACACACACACACACCACACACACACACACACACACACACACACACACACACACACACACACACACACCAACACTCCCTCTCTCTCTCTCTCTCTCTCTCTCACTCACTCACTCACTCACTCATAAACACACAGACACACGCACACACGCACGCACACACTCCCCTCTCTATCTCACTCACTCACACACACACACACACACACACACACACACACACACACACACACACACACACACACACACACACACACGCTCACACCATAGACAGTAAAAGAAATGGACACAGCGACCCCATAGACTTCAACAGAGAAAAGTGAAGTCAATTACAAGCGTACTGCGCAGGCTCAAACTGAGCTTGATGACGTATATGTGACGTGAGCAACCTGACTGACAGTTGTACGTCTTCTAGTAGCTGTGCCAAGAGGAATCTGAATCATTCCCTTCTGAATCTTGCAGAGCCGGAGATCGTGAGTATTAGCTGTCCATGAGCTCGCAGCAGGAGCAACTTTATGACTCTCTATGGGCTTCTCCCTTGACTTTATGCCTCCACGTCCCCCCGATTGCCCGCGAGCTTCTACTTCTGTCTACACGGTAATTTCTCTTCAGTGCAACAGAGAGTCGCGTGTTATGACGCAATCGTTAGCCTATTTTTACAAAAACTGCTACAGGGCCACAACGTAAGAAACAAGGTAATGGAGCCTTCTATACATTGTCGTGTTTCTTTAGAAATAAACAATGGACAAATGGAGTCTTTAAACGCCTCAGATGTAAAGTTATTCGCTGTCAAATTGAAGCCAAAATGAATGGGAGACAATGGAATGCTAACAGCAGGTGAAGGCTTGTTAGCCAATGGCGGCCCCGGGGAGACTTCAGTTTCCGGCTGGTGGATTACCCCCTTGGCTCACACTCACTCACTCACTCACTCACTCACTCACTCACTCACTCACTCACTCACTCACTCACTCAACCATCATCACTCACTCACTCACTCACTCAACTCACTCACTCACTCACTCACTCAGATTTTCATGTGACCCGTGTGTCTCCCTCAGCTCCTCCTGGTCCTCCTGCTAGCGCCGCTCTGCTGGTGACAGGCGACAGCTGTGTGTGTGTGCGTGTCAGAGAGCCCTGTGGTCACACACACGGCCTCATCACCAGATATAGAGGTGAGACACCACATCATCATCATCACACTGTTCCCTGATGATGTTATCACTGACCTGTTCCTGTGTGTGTGTGTGTGTGTGTGTGTGTGTGTGGTGTGTGTGTGTGTGTGTGTGTGTGTGTGTGTGTGTGTGTGTGTGTGTGTGTGTGTGTGTGTGTGTGTGTGTGTGTGTGTGTGTGTGTGTGTGTGTGTGTGTGTGTGTGTGTGTGTGTGTGTGTGTGTGGTGTGTGGTGTGTTTGTGTGTGTGTGTGTGTGTGTGTAGTGAATGGAGCACTCAGCTGGTTTCTATCCACTGTGTGGAACTGGATTCATCACTGACAGCAGAAACACAGAGTTCAGCATCACCGGACTGCGACTGTAAGACACACACACTCACACTCACACTCATGGCTATATATATGATACACACAGACTCTGACTGGTGTGTGTGTGTGTGTGTGTGTGTGTGTGTGTGTGTGGTGTGTGTGTGTGTGTGTGTGTGTGTGTGTGTGTGTGTGTGTGTGTGTGTGTGTGTGTGTGTAGGGTGTGCAGTATTACGTGCGGGTCAGTGCGTATAACATCAGAGGCTGGGGTGTGTGTGTGAGCAGCAGCCCGACGAGTGTCGCCCCCTCCAGTGAGTACTGACAACTGCAGACATATCACACATTACAGTTATTATCAGAGTTAGTATAGGTAACTAAACTAATACTACCATACAAACCCAGTTGCTTCATTAATTAAACATTAACTGAATAAAAACTTTTCTGATTTTCATCTAGTTTAACTTGATGTTTAAAATAACTAAAATAAAAATTAATACAAACAATGTAGACATATTAAAAAAAACTTTTCTTTGTTTTTGCAGTTTTTGCTCTATGCAATCCAGAAAAAAAAGTTTTGATAGACTTCTGTAGTCTGTACTGAATTCAGTGAGCATGTCGTTTTCCATATAACTTTGGCTCTGCGCACCTGAAGAAAAAATATTTTTTGTCAATTTAGAGCGCAACTATTTCTTATAGTTATCAACAAAGAAAAAAACACTAAAATATAATTTATAATTTTTTTTAAATAACTAAAATTGTAAAAAAAAAAAATACTAAAATGAAAATTAAAAATTATATAATAAATAAGAAAAAAGTAGTATCTAAGTGATATTAGCAGCATAGCACTGCCCACTGTAAATTTAATTATCTAATTAATTATAATTAATATTAAAGTAATAAATGTTAAAATTTTATGAATTCAATTGATTCGACGTGCTTTTTTATTTTATTTTATTTTATTTTATGAATAATGTATTACACCATTAAAACAGAAATACTGAATTTGGGGGGGAAATAAAATAGATGTGTTAAAAAATAAAACATTTCATTAAGAGATTTAGACTTGTTAACATTTTATTGTATTAATAAATTGCAAAGTTTTATGAATTTAATTTATTAGACATTTTAATATATATTTTTTACAGGTTTGTGTCCTTTGTTTGATTTATACATATCAATAGACATCTTATGGTCAAGTGTGCATAATTATGAATAAACATTTTTAAAAAAGCATAATTATATTAATAATCATTATTATTATTATTGTTAATATTTGAAAATACACAATTACACCTATTTCTAAAGTGATGAAATGAAATGTACTACTTCTCAAAAGTCTGGGCTCACTATAAGTTTATTTAGAAAGAAATCAATACTTTTATTCAGTAGTGATGCATTAAATTCAAAAGTGACAGTAAAAACATTTATAATGTGACAAATGTTTTCTATTTCAAATAAATGCTGTTCTTTTAAAACTTTGTGTTCACTGAAGAATCCTGAAAAATAAAATGTATCATAGTCTCCACAAAACTCTGAAGAAGCACAACTGTTTTCAACATTGATAATAATCATAAATGTTTCCTGAGCATTAAATCTTCATATTATACTGATTTCTGAAGGATCATGTGTCACTGAAGACTGGAGTAATGATGCTGAAAATACAGCTTTGATCAGGAATAAATTATATTTTTACATTTTACATTTTTTACATTCACATAGAAAACAGCTGTTTTTATATTGGAATAATATTTCCCAGTATTTTACAGTATTTTTGAGGAATGAATGTGGTTTAGTGAGTGTGTGATTGATATATATAGTGAGTGATATATATAGTGAGTGAGTGATATAGTGAGTGAGTGATTTAGTGAGTGAGTGATATAGTGAGTGTGTGATATAGTGAGTGTATTATAGTGGAAGGGGTGTGATATAGTGAGTGATATAGGGAGTGTGTGATATAGTGAGTGTGTGATATAGTGAGTGTGTGATATAGTGAGTGTGAGGATAGTGATGTGTGCGATATAGTGAGTTTGTCGCCCCTGCAGGCTGGATGTGAGTATGTGATATAGTGAGTGTGTGTTATAGTGAGTGGTGATATAGTGAGTGTGTGATATAGTGAGTGATTATAGTGAGTGAGTGATATAGTGAGTGTGTGATATAGTGAGTGTGTGATATAGTGAGCGAGTGATATATTGAGTGTGTGATATAGTGAGTGAGTGATATAGTGAGTGGTGATATAGTGAGTGTGTGATGTAGTGAGTGGTGATATAGTGAGTGAGTGATATAGTGAGTGTGTGATATAGTGAGTGATATAGGTAGTGTGTGATATAGTGAGTGAGTGATATAGTAGTAGGCCTAGGCCTTCGGTCGTTTGTCGACCATGGGTATTGCGCCCTAAGAGTTCGTAGTGGTTGCGACTAAAACAGCATCGTCGGTGGCTGGTGAATCCAATGCGGAGTGACAGTCTCTGCTGCACAAAGTGCAGATGTAGTTGGTCGTGGGATTGGATGTCCGTGTGCGCGGTCTTCCGACTAGTTCTCTTCATCTGCTAGCTTCAGAGCATAATCAGCGCCAGCTGCTGCGGTTAGCGGCAATGTCCTCCCAGATATCTGTATCGATGTCCATGGCTTTCATGTCTCGCTTGCAGACATCTTTGTATTTCAACTGGGGGCGACCTTTGGGTCTTTTGCTGCATGTGAGTTCTCCATAGAGGATGTCCTTGGGGATCCGCCCGTCTTCCATATGGCGCATGGGGCCAAGCCAGCGCAGTCTGCGTTGTCTGAGCAGCGTATACACGGTGGGGAGGCCGGCACCTGGGTGTTGGGCACTTAGTCGTTCCAGCTGATACCAAGGATGCGGCGAAGACATCGCATGTGGTAGCTGAGCTGTTTAGCTTTTGCTCTTGCTTGGCATATGTTGTCCAGGATTCACTCCCATAAAGGAGGGTGCTGACAATGCAGGCTTTGTACACTGCCATCTTGGTTTGCCTGGTCAGCTTGGGGTTTTCCCGGATGCTAGTGGTCAGTCGTCCTAGAGTTGATGTAGCCTTGCCGATGCGTTTGTTGATTTCGGCATCTAAGGACAAGTTGTCGCTGATGTTGGAACCCAGGTAGGTGAACTGGTGGACCACTTCAAGTTCGTAATTGTCGATGGTAATGGTGGTGTGTCCACATCTTGGCCCAGCACATTCGTCTTCTTCAGGTTGATGGTTAAAAGTCTTTACAGGCCCTGGAGAATCTGTCCATCAGACACTGTAGGACTTGTTCAGTGTGAGAGCTGACTGCTGCGTCATCGGCAAAGAGCATGTCTCCAGTGATGATCTCACGCACCTTGGTTTTTGCTCTGAGTCTTGTGATGTTGTAGAGTCTGCCGTCGGATCTTGTGTGCATGTACACCCCTTCGGTTGAATTCCCAAAAGCATGTTTTAGGAAAAGGGAGAAGAGGATTCCGAAGAAGGTTGGGCAAGGACACAACCTTGCTTCACGCCACTTTTGATGTCAAATGGTTCAGACATGCTGCCATCGTACTGGATGGTTGCCTTCATACCGTCGTGAAAAGATCTGATCATGCTATGAAGCTTCGGGGGGCATCCAATCTTCAGGAGGATGTTGAAGAGCCCATCCCGGCTAACTAGGTCGAAAGCCTTGATCAGGTCTATGAAGGCGACGTAAAGGGGCTTCTGCTGTTCCCTACACTTCTCCTGTAGTTGGCGAAGGGAGAAGATCATGTCCACTGTAGAACGATCTGCTCGAAAGCCACATTGGGACTCGGGGTAGACGCGTTCTGCCAGCTGTTGAAGTCGCACTAACAGCACTCTAGCATACAGTTTGCCTACAATGCACAAGAGGGAGATGCCTCTGTAGTTGTTGCAGTCACTCCTAGCGCCTTTGTTTTTGTAAAGGGTGACGATTTTGGCGTCTTTCATGTCTTGTGGAAAACCACCTTCACTCCAACACTGACAAAGGATGTTAAATAGAGGCTGCAAAAGAGTGGTCTTGCAGTGCCTGATCAGGTCTGGGGGGATGCCATCATTCCCAGGGGCTTTGCTGCAGGCTAAGCTGTTGATGGCCTTGCTGAGTTCTGCCAGTGTTGGTTCAGTGTCTAACTCCTCCATGGTGGGCAGAGGATCGATGGCGGATATAGGGAGTGTGTGATATAGTGAGTGAGTGATATAGTGAGTATGTGATATAGTGAGTGTGTGATATAGTGAGTGTGTGATATAGTGAGTGATATAGGGAGTGTGTGATATAGAGAGTGAGTGATATAGTGAGTTTGTGATATAGTGAGTGTGTGATATAGTGAGTGTGTGATATAGTGAGTATGTCGCCCCCTGCAGGCTGGAGTGAGTATGTGATATAGTGAGTGTGTGATATAGTGAGTTTGTGATATAGTGAGTGTGTGATATAGTGAGTGTGTGATATAGTGAGTGTGTGATATAGTGAGCGAGTGATATAGTGAGCGAGTGATATAGTGAGCGTGTGATGTACTGAGCGTGTGATATAGTGAATGAGAGATATAGTGAGTGTGTGATATAGTGAGTGAGTGATATAGTGAGTGTGTAATATAGTGAGTGATATAGTGAGTGTGTGATATAGTGAGTAAGTGAGTGATATAGTGAGTGATATAGTAAGTGAGTGATATAGTGAGTTTGTGATATAGTGAGTGAGTGATATATTGAGTGAGTGACTATATCACCCTGAGCGAGTGATATAGTGAGCGAGTGAAATAGTGAGTGCTTATAGTAAGTGTGTGATATAGTGAGTGTGTTATAGTAAGTGTGTGTTATAGTAAGTGTGTGATATAGTGAGTCACCCTTGCAGGCTGGAGTGAGTGTGTGATATAGTGAGTGTGTCGCCCCCTGCAGGCTGGAGTGAGTGTGTGATATAGTGAGTGTGTCGCCCCCTGCAGGCTGGAGTGAGTGTGTCATATAGTGAGTGTGTGATATAGTGAGTGTGATCGCCCCCTGTAGGCTGGAGTGAGTGTGTGATATAGTGAGTGTGTCGCCCCCTGTAGGCTGGAGTGAGTGTGTGATATAGTGTGTGTGTGATATAGTGAGTGTGTCGCCCCCTGCAGACTGGAGTGAGTGTGTGATATAGTGAGTGTATGATATAGTGAGTGTGTGATATAGTCAGTCTGTCGCCCGCTGCAGGCTGGAGTGAGTGTGTGATATAGTGAGTGTGTCACACCCTGCAGGCTGGAGTGAGTGTGTGATATAGTGAGTGTGTCACCCCCTGCAGACTGGAGTGAGTGTGTGATATAGTGACTGTGTGATATAGTGAGTGTGTGATATAGTGAGTGTGTCCCCCCCCTGCAGGCTGGAGTGAGTGTGTGATATAGTGAGTGTATGATATAGTGAGTGTGTGATATAGTGAGTGTGTGATATAGTCAGTCTGTCGCCCCCTGCAGGCTGGAGTGAGTGTGTGATATAGTGAGTGTGTCGCACCCTGCAGGCTGGAGTGAGTGTGTGATATAGTGAGTGTGTCGCACCCTGCAGGCTGGAGTGAGTGTGTGATATAGTGAGTGTGTCACCCCCAAAGGTTCAAAGACTGTGTGAAGTCCAACTTGAATCTAGCTGGAATTGCCCCAAAAGATCTAGAGCTTCGCGCACAAGACAGGTCTGGCTGGTGTACTCTCTTAAAGGGTTAGTTCACCCAAAAATGAAAATGATATCATAGTTTACTTACCCTCAAGTTGTTCCAAACCTCTATGTGTTTATTTGTTCTGCTGAACACAAAGGAAGATATCTGGAAGAAAACAGATTTCATTCCCCATTGACTACCATAGTATGTATTTTTTCCTACTATGGTAGTCAATGGGGAATGAGATCTGTTTTCTTCCAAATATCTTCCTTTGTGTTCAGCAGAACAAATAAACACATAGAGGTTTGGAACAACTTGAGGGTAAGTAAACTATGATAGAATTTTCATTTTTGGGTGAACTAACCCTTTAAGGCAGGCACAAGGGGCATTCGAGGTGAGACGCCGCGTGCACATCACTGAGGCCCGTGATAGGAGGAAGTTGGTTAAATCTGCAAGTACTGAACTAGGACAGTTCCCATGTCCCTACTGCGAACGGCTCTGCCGTTCAAGGATTGGACTCTATAGCCACATACGAGCCCACAAATAGATGAGTTGTGCAAAGGATCGTCATCATCGATATCGATGGACTACCAAGATATTGTGAGTGTGTCCCCCCCTGCAGGCTGGAGTGAGTGTGTGATATAGTGAGTGTGTCGCCCCCTGAGGCTGGAGTGAGTGTGTGATATAGTGAGTGTGTCGCCCCCTGAGGCTGGAGTGAGTGTGTGATATAGTGAGTGTGTCCCCCCCCTGCAGGCTGGAGTGAGTGTGTGATATAGTGAGTGTGTCGCCCCCTGCAGGCTGGAGTGAGTGTGTGATATAGTGAGTGTGTCGCCCCCTGAGGCTGGAGTGAGTGTGTGATATAGTGAGTGTGTCCCCCCCCTGCAGGCTGGAGTGAGTGTGTGATATAGTAAGTGTGTCGCCCCCTGCAGGCTGGAGTGAGTGTGTGATATAGTAAATGTGTCGCCCACTGCAGGCTGGAGTGAGAGTGTGATATAGTAAATGTGTCGCCCACTGCAGGCTGGAGTGAGTGTGTGATATAGTAAATGTGTCGCCCACTGCAGGCTGGAGTGAGAGTGTGATATAGTAAGTGTGTCGCATCCTGCAGGCTGGAGTGAGTGTGTGATATAGTAAGTGTGTCGCCTCCTGCAGGCTGGAGTGAGTGTATCGGTGTGACGGTGAGACGTAGGGATCAGGCCTCAGCCGTCAGGAGGATCTCACAGCAGATCATAGAGCCAGAGCTCCTCACAGGTACACACACACACACACACACACACAATACATGAAGAATCACACCCCTCACTGGATACACACCGATAAACATCTGTGTGTTTGTGTGTGTGTGTGTGTGTGTGTGTGTGTGTGTGTGTGTGTGTGTGTGTGTGTGTGTGTGTGTGTGTGTGTGTGTGTGTGTGTGTGTGTGTGTGTGTGTGTCTCAGAGAACAGCAGCTCTGTGAGGAGGCCTGTGAGAGTGTCTCGAGGCCTGAAGCAGCTCTTTCACTCCAGCAGAGTCGTTCGCCTGTTACAAAGGTGAGAAATCTAAATCATCTACACAAAGCAGAAATCATATCAAATACACTATATAAATATAATACAGGCCTACATCCCGTCAAACGAGGATTTTTTTCAGTTTCCTCACTGTAAAGTCACTTTATATCAGCAGTTCTCCACCAGAGGCCGCCAAAATGATCTCAAATCATTTCAAATAAGATAAATTATTCCTTTATATAAGCTATAAATTAATATATTTCATATTTTATTATTGCAAATCTGAAAACACATGAGAGGATTCACACTGGAGAAAAACATTACAAGTGTTCACACTGTGAAAAGAGATTCAGTCAGTCATCATATCTAAAAATACATGAGAGTGTGGAAAAAACAAATAAACTTATTACTTTATTGCCTTATACATTTGTATTTGAAATTGAATAAAATAATAATTTAATTGAAAATAATAGTTTTTTTTATTTTATTTCAGTTTTTGTTGTAGTTATTTTTAGTACTTCAAGTTGAACTAAATGAAAATAAAAAAAAGTGTAACAAAAAATCCTAAACTTATGTTATTTTCTATATTTTTAAATATTTTCCTTACATTGGAAGTGTCCATAGACTTTTGAGATGCTATTATAATTTTGAAAACAAAACTCTGACATTCATAATGATTTTAGAGGCCGTTTACATGACACCGTTTTCAACTAAAAACATTAAGCGGTTTGTTCGTTCATTCGGGAGCCTGAAACACAAACATTTGTAAACTGGTTTCAAAGTGCACGTTTTTGAAAACAAGACTGTTATTGTCTCCGTGTAAACACATGTGTATCTAGAGGCGCTTAATGTTTCTTCACAAACTGACAGCAGAATTCTGCAATTGTAGTAGTTTTCATGGATCTGTGTGAACAAGGATCATGTTGACAGCATTCGTCTGCACACGAAAAATGCAAAAGAAAAACATTTCCATTTTTAGTATATTGTTGTCATGTAAGCGTACCCTTAAAGTTACAATATGCAGGATTTTTCACCACCAGGGGTCGCTAACCTCTTACAATAACAAAGGCGGATATTGATGACGTATATTCCGCATTAAGATGAATTATGGATCTCAATCTGATGGATCTTTTATGGATGAGTGAATACATTGATGTTTTTAACATGACTGTGGTGTGAAGCGGGAGCGATTGCTAGACGTACACCAGCGCCACACGCAACGCCAGTCCCGCGGATATAAAGGAATAAGGACATTTCATTCTACCCAACTACACGCAAGTGCAGAATTAATACTCACACAGGTCAGTTTATTAGACGAATGAAACGTGAGGAAACGCAGCGCTGTTTCACTCGCTCTAACAGTTACACTATCACACTAAATGCCATTTGAGTGTGTTGAATGTTGTTAGTTGGGTTGTTTGTTGGCTTTATGAGACTAAGTAAGCTAGATCAATATTAGAATAACACACAGATCATATTCTAACATTTCATCATGTTGAACTAAATATCATTGATTAGGTTTATGTACATTTGCTGTCTAATAAAGTACATGCAACACTCGCGTCTCTGTCAAGTCGAAGTTAGTCGCAGACGTGGAGCTCTCGGCATCTCGAAAGATGTTGATCTTCGTTTTAGTCCTCTTTTTGTCTCAAAGTCTGCTTGCCATGGTCCATAATGTTTAAACAAAACAACAACAGCGTGAGCGTCCTGCTAGGCATAATGGGCATAACTCAGTTGTCCACGTCTGTCGCCATGGTTACTATGGCAGTGCGAGGTCAAACCTGGCGGAAACCGGGGTTGACGCGGATATGACGCCATTGACTGGCGATTGACACCATTGACTCCTCACCGCTGCTCACACGCCCCGTTTCCTTGGTTAAAATCACAATTTTCTCATGATTTACAATTAGTTGGAAACATTTGGGATATTGTAAGTAATCAACTAAACAAAATATATAACATTGGCCTAGTGGTTTTTGGATATTTTACTGCAAAAATCCTCCATATTGTACCTTTAAGAGTTGCTTCTCAAGCTTTTTGACTCCTAAAGTTCTGTCAGTGTGTTACTGTCATGTCTCTCTCTCTATCTCTCTCTGTGTGTGTAGAGGCGTGTACCTGGTGTGTGTCTTCTATCAGAAGGAGTGTGTTCTGGTGTCGTGTGACGAGCGGCTCCCTCTAGTGGAGGTTCAGTGTTGCTCCACCTCCGTCACACAGGACTTCCTTTGGTTCACTAAGGTCAGCGTCACAGTGTGTGTGTGTGTGTGTGTTTGTTTCTCCTGTGTTTCTCCTGCGTCTGACTCTCTCTGTTGTGTGTGTGTGTCAGCTGTCGTGTGCGTGGACGCAGGTGTCGTTCCTGCTGCAGGTGCTGTCGTCTTCATCGTTCTCCTCGTCTTCATCGCTGCTGCAGAACAGACTGAGTTTCCTGAGGGCCGTCGCTCAGCTGCAGGTGCGACTCACACACTCTCCAGCATTCATGCACTGATGGAGTTTCTCGTCATGTTCTCAGAGCTTTCATTCTTATGAAGCTTTCTTTTTAGTTCACTTTTGGTTTAGGGGCTGTTTTGACATTTTTATGACTTTATAAAAAATAGATCTATATAATTTTGTATTAATTTTAATAATATTTAATATTACAATTTAATAATATTATTTAATATTAAAATGTAATAATATTATTTTATATTACAATTTAATAATATTATTTAAAATTTGTAAAACATTTTTTATTTATTTAACTTATTAAATAAATCTTAAACTAAAATTATTTCTGTTATTTATAATTATTTTTATTTATTATATTAAATGGGTCTATATAGTTTAGTAAATTGATTAAGTTTATTACATTTATTTTTGTTTTAGTTGTTTTTTGGCTTTTTTACTGTTTTTTAAATCAGTCAATAAAGTTTCAATATTTTGTATTTCAGTTTTAGTTGTTTTGTTTGCCTTTTTATAGTCTTTTAAACAAGTCTTTAAAGTTTTATTAATTTTTATTAAATCTTTAGTTGGTTATTTTTGCTTTTACTGTTTTAGTTGTTTTGTTTTGCTTTTTTTAAGTTCTATAATTGTGAATGATATACTGCAGCTGATTAGTCTGTGTCTGGTGTGGGTCTCGCAGGCGTCAGTGGGGTGTGTGGATCTGGGGCAGGTGTACTTCGAGCCGCTGAAGGACAGGCAGGGTAACGTCCTGCTGGTGACCCTGAGAGAGGTCACGACCCCGCTGACCCCGTCTGACCCCCCGCTGCACTGGGTTCCTGTCAGCACACTGGAGAAACACCAGATCCAGACGCCAATGCTGCCCGAACCCACCGCTGTCGAGCTGCTGACCGAGAGACTCAAGGTCAGAACACACACAAACACACACATAAAACTTATGAAACATCATTTAACAATCCTAACACACAGCTCCTCTGTACAGTGTTTTTGTGAAATGTCTCCCTCTGCTGTCAGACGTCTGTCACACAAGGGACGGATTAAAGTTAAAGAGACAATTCAACGGAGTCATTCATTGACTTTCTTTCTTTGAAACACAAAAGATTGAGATATTTTTCTCAAAATGTTTTTTTTTTTACATAAATAAATTATGATTAGAATGACCATTTTTGGCTGAACTGTCTCTTTAAAGGGTCATGAAACTTTCAGCTCAAGTCTAACTCTTTCAGCTCAAGTCTAGCTCACAATCTTTTTGAAAAATGCAACTTAAATGGGTGTGGATGGCTGTGAGAAGTGGGTGTGGTATGGCCAATCACTGTCATCACCAGTGGCCCATGCATATCGACTGTCACTAAAAAGCAGTGGAAAAACGTGAGGAAATGCTAGATTTTTTTTATAGCTGGTAAAGTTAAAGTCTTATGAAATACCCTGACACTTTATTATTGTCCTTTCAAAAGTAACTGAATGCCCTACTACAGTGGTGTCAAACTCAATTCCTGGAGGGCCAGAGCTCTGCACAGTTTTGCTCCAACCCTAATCAAACACACCTGATCCAGCTAATCAAGGTCTTCAGGATTGCTAGAAATTTCCTTGCAGGTGTGAGTTTGAGCTGGTTGGAGCTAAACTGTGCAGAGCTGTGGCCCTCCAGGAATTGAGTTTGACACCACTGCCCTACTACATATATTAGCCTACAGTAATCGTAATTCTATTTAAAGGTGCTCTATGTAAATTTTAGCGGCCTCTAGTGGTGATGTTTCAGATTGCAACCAATTTTTACAAGAGCGCTCATGCTCGTACTCATAGACAATACAGTCTATTACGCAAATATCTCTGCGAATACTAGACGGATTCGGGGAGCACCGAGCTCGTTGGGACCATCTAGTCGAGCTGAAAAGGACCATATAAGTTCCATAGTTTTTGGTGGTGTTTTCGCGGAGATATTAGCAGAAAACCATCGGGCACGCTGCAAAATTGCGGACGCCGGTGACGTCACAATATCAGAAGAAAATCGCTCGTATCTCTGGAACGCAAAGACCCAGAGAGCTCAAATTCGGGGGAGGAGGTCCCAGGGGACCCTTGCCCGAACGCTAGAGTGGCGGGCCTCGGGGACGCCCCCTACCGGATCGCCGTTCGCTGGGACCCCCAGATTTCGAACGGCTATAACTCGGGGAGCCGGGCGAGTTGGACCTCGGGGGTGGGCTCGTTCGAAAGGCCCCGTCCAGCACTACGAACGATTAGTTCGAATAGTCACATCCGTTGGATTTCGTGGCAAATCCGACCCGGAGACTTCACATAGAAATAGGAATAATGGCCTTCAGAGGTAATAGCAAAACTCGCCAAGTGGATCATTGTAATGTGTGATTACAACCCCTTCACACACAGGCAATAAAAAAAGGATTCATTTTAGTAGAAAAGTAGAACACCGAGGTGCTGGAACGAGCCAACATGAGCAGTTTGTATGCAACGCTCAGCGAAAGACGGCTGCGGTGGCTTGGGCATGTCAGGAGGATGGACGCAGGCCGCATCCCCAAAGACCTCCTCTATGGCGAGCTGGCTGAAGGCACCAGAACCACAGGGCGCCCCAAATTGCGCTTCAAAGAAGTCTGCAAAAAGGACTAGAAGCAATGCGGCATTGCCCCCAGCGCATGGGAGAGACTGGCTGATGATCGCTCCGCCTGGCGACAAGCAGTCCGGCAGGTAACAATCAAAGCAGAAGCGGCACGAAACGACACTGCCGTGGCAAAGAGAGCTAGGCGGAAGCAGTGGCAACAGCAGCCTGACCAGCCATCCCCCTTCTCCTGCGCCCAGTGCGGCAAGGACTGCCACTCTAGAATTGGTCTGCACAGCCATTCCCGGCGGTGCAGATAGACGCACCGAGCTACACCATCGTCTCCCGAGACGGACGGCTGCCGACGACGACGATAAATGTATATATTTGAAAATTATTAATTTTCCGCTTAAAAAAAAAAAACGTTCCGTGCATAGCCTAGATCTACGCGCCCCCTGAACCCCATAATAAAGATGGCTCTGTGGAGGTGGAGGACTCATTTTAAACAAACACACACACACACACACACACACACACACACACACACACACACACACACACACACACACACACACGCACACACACACCTCTGAAGGAATAGAAAAGTCTTTGGGACTTGGTACCGCATCACTCGCAAGACGCTACCGGCATTGGTTGTCAACAAGGCAAAGTCCACCATTCTCCAATTCTCGAAGCTCTCTCGAGGAAAATGTTCGCGGCACACACTAGTTTGGATGTGTCCGTGGTTGTCTAGCCCTGTCCTGGCAGCATCACGGGGAAACATATGCAACACACTTGAACTTTTGCACCACGAAAACAAACACTTTTGCGTCCCATGATTGCCTCTCTCATCTACTACGCGATATCACAGTTTGACATGTCTGTCATTGGAAAGATCCACGTGGTGTCATGAATAATTAAAAGACAGTGTCTTCTCATAGGATATGAAAATTCAGTCTCATTAATAATTATGAGACACCGATGAGTCATCAAGCACTCACAGTGCACGGACATGTCACAGCCTGTGACGTGGACACAATGAAGATTTTAAACCTGGAAGACGAAAAAAGCGGAAAAAAACTCAAATACAACTATTTTAACCCTACTATTAAATCTAAAAGATGCTAACATTGTCTTCAATGGTGTTTAACACACATTCCTCTGTTAAAATCTCAGAAAATTTGGTTTTGGGTTTCATGACCCTTTAAAATGGAGCTTTCTAGTTTTATTTTTTATTATATTTCTAGTATTTTAGGCAGGGCCGGCCTGAGGCATAAGCGAACTAAGCGGCTGCTTGGGGCCCCCTGACCACCAGGGGGGCCCCCAATCGAGTTTAAAAAAAAATTAAAAATTAGATGACTTAAACAAGTGACATAAATGAATGAATGAATATAACTGAATGAATGAATGAATAATTCAAGACAAGAAAATTCTGATTTCATGATCAATATACCTGCCTACAACTGCTGCTGTGTCTGCCAGCGTTTGAGTCATGCGCATAATCTAAACACCTCGCGCGTGCATAGACAACTGTGCATAGTCACGGTATCGGTTTAAGTTGGAGAAAACAGCCGCAGGGGAACTTAACCTTCTAGGTGTAAGGGTAGCAGTTTGAATAAATAATAAACATAGCAGTTTGAACTCTTCTCCACTTTATTATACCACACATCAGATCACTAATAACTCCAAAACCCCGCGACACTCCAGTACCAAGTGCGCACTACTTATTCCTATCTACGGCAAGCCCCGAGGGGAAAAATACATTGCATACACGCGCAACGAGCGCCAGTACATCATTACCGGTATTATATAGTAACAGACTGCGTTGGATTCTGTCATGTACAATCCAACAAAGTCTGTTACAATAATAATAACAAGATTTTGAAGACAGTTACACTGTATTGAGACAGTTGAGAAATAATAATAGTTTACAGTTTTCAACAATAATTGTCATCGTTGAACCCTTGCTCTTATTATGTTTCTGATTTCTAAAATACATTCTGAAATAATTTATTTTATATGTTTTGAGACAGTTTGTTTTAAGAAGTTTCAAATAGTTAGTAAAAGAGAAAAGTAAAAGTTAAAACTTTTTTATTTAAGTAGGCATCTATTTTTTAATACAAAAAAGTATTTATTTTGTATTAATACATAACCTCACTCACTGTATTCATTTATAATGTATCATTATTGCATGACATTTGTGTCAATAATCGTCAAGCACAGGTGACTCCGCGTAGTGGGAGGGGGCCCCCAAATCAAATTCTGCTTAGGGCCCCCAAAAGGCTCGGGCCGGCACTGATTTTAGGGCTGCCAAAGTTAATGTATTTACTGCCTTGATGTAATCATGATGAGCTGATTGGCTGATGGAAGCGTCTGTATAGGAAAGGTGGTTTATAAATGAAATTGTGTGTGTGTGTGTGTGTGTGTGTGTGTGTGTGTGTGTGTGTGTGTGTGTGTGTGTGTGTGTGTGTGTGTGTGTGTGTGTGTGTGTGTGTGTGTGTGTGTGTGTGTGTGTGTTTGCTGTGTGTGTGTGTGTGTGTGTGTGTGTGTGTGTGTGTGTGTGTGTGTGTGTGTGTGTTGTGTGTGTGTGTGTGTGTGTGTGTGTGTGTGTGTGTGTGTGCAGGAGACACTGGCGTATCACCACAGGAGTCAGCACAGAGCTCAGTCTGGTCTGTATGTGTGTATCCTCAAGCTCTGCAGCTCCGTCAAGCAGCTGCGTGTCCTGGTCTCACACAGATTACCCAGCATGCCCTTCTGCTGCCGCGTCAGGAACCGGCCGCACGTCTCACGGTAACACTGGAGCACTGATTCATCCGCACACACTCGATGAGGCAGTCAGTGGCAGTAACCTGTGTGTGTGTGTGTGTGTGTGTGTGTGTGTGTGTGTGTGTGTGTGTGTGTGTGTGTGTGTGCACTGTGCAGGGAGGAGTGGGCGTGGCTACAGAGGCATGCAGTGGGCGGGGCCTGTGGGAGTGATGACGCTGTGATTGACAGCTCAGGTGTTGAGGACTTCGTGAAGGACCTGAGATCTGCAGTGATTCAACTGCTCACCAAACTCAACGTCCCACTGGAGCGGGTAAACATACACCAGCAGATTCGGTTTATTGAGTTAGCTGGCAACACTTCACAATTAATGCATTAACTAACAATGAACAATGCATTTGTTGAAGTTATTATTCATATTTGTTAATGGTAGTTAACACAAATACAATATTGTTCATTGTTTGTTCAGATTCATGTTTATGTTTGGATTTGAATAATGTATTAGTAAATGTTGAAACTAACATTGAGATTAATAAATGCTTTAGTTCATGCTAACTAGTTCACTAATATTAACAACTGAAATATTATTGTAAAGTGTTACCAGTTACTTCAAATAACTCACAAATTCTAATTTATGAAAACACACACACACACACACACACACGAATAAATAAACACACACACACACACACACACACACACACACACACACACACACACACACACACACACACACACACACACACACACACACACACACACACACACACACACACACACACACACACACATCAGCAAATCTTTGAGATCAGTGTGAGATGTTTCAGTTATAGAATCATTTCTGTCATTACGAAAGTAAAATGGGTGATGTTTTGCAAAGACGTTCATAAACAAAATACACAGCAAAAACTCAGTGTTAAAAACAGTGTTAAATAAACTCTAAAGTGTTAAAGTGCTAAAAATGAGTGTTAAATGAACACTGAAGCAGTGTTAACGTCTAGATTAGATAATTAAGTGAATAATTGAGTGATGATTGAGCATTATTGAAGACACCTGATGTTAACAAGCAGAATCACTCTGACTATGTTTACATGCAGCCAATAACCCGTTCAAAACCGGGATATTAGCAATAACCCGGTCACTCACGGCCATGTAAACACCGGTAAAAACCCGGATATGATACCTGGGTTACCCCTTTTCTAACCCAAATTTTTGGTCATGTAAACGCGTATCGGGATATCCCCATAGTGATTTGTGTTCTGCGCATGTTCTATTCGCAAAGAATCGGTCTTTTGAGTAGAGAAACTTCTCGGCGCATGTAATGTTTTCGTTGTGATGTAAAGATCTTCAAGGAGGCTCTGGGTGCACGCAGTATATCTTGTATCAGGAGATTTTTATTAGCTTTTAACAGACACGCAACATCAGTGTTAACTCTCCAGCAGCAAAATGCACTCTGAACTTTCTAGAGCTTATTTGCATAAAATATAATACTGGCAAATGCTATATTAGCCAATAAGAACACACGATGCAATATCTCTGGCATGTGATTGGTTCTTAGCACAACATAATAATACTACAGCGCATACAAAACCCCCCGTGCAGTATACAGGAGTAACTCTCTCTGCTCACTCATGTAAACGGGTTATTCCTAATGTTTCAGAAACCCGAATAGTGACCCTAACCCGACCATAATCCGAATATTGACTGCTTGTAAATGTAGTCACTGAAGGAGAAAATCTAAATTTAGAGTCACTATTATGATGATCAGTGTTTGCTTTAGTTGGGCTTTTGTTTGGCTGCTGTAACTCAGTTGTAACGCCAGATTAGGGATGGCTCGATACCACAAATTTGGCTTCGGTACGATACCAGAACCTAATACCTCGGTATCGATACTAAATCCATACCAGAGGTAAAAAAAAAAAAAAAAAAAACAGTGTTAAAATTTAAAGGTGCAGTGTGTAACATTTTTGACTATCTATTAACAGAAATGCAATATGACATCCATAACTATGTGTTCAGTAGTGTATAAAGAACTTACTTAATAAACCGTAATGTTTTTATTACCTTAGAATTAGGCATTTATATCTACATAAGCGCGGGAATCCCCTTCTATGAAGGTCGCCATATTGTGACGTCATGTTGTTGTGACGTCACTACCTTGAAAGAGAAGCCGCAGAAAGCTAGAAGAAGCTAGTCATAAACACCGTGAGTATTGACTTTTCCCTTGTCAGTGGTGTAAATATGTAGTTGGATTGTTTCATGTAACTTAATTCTTCTCCCTCGCTGTGTTATGGCTTTGCTATGTGGGGATAAATGTGCTGGTTACGTTCGTGAGACAGCTGATTAGTAGGCTACTCTTGTCATTGACCGGAAAACAGTTACAGGAATCACCAACCCGTCGATCTTGGAAGCATTTTAAGTCGATCGAGTTTCCAAAATCAGAGAAAAAAGGCTATTGTGTGTAGTAAATGGTGTCTAGGGAATGCGGAGGCGCGCACGCTATTACAATCACGTCATTTTTGCCGCACGCACCTTTGGGCTCATGCGGACGCGTCGAGTAACGTTATAAACAAGGCTTTAACCAGCTCAGCCACAGTAACCGCTCATATTAGCCAGCTAAACTTTTACTACCCTGTTAGAAAAAATCTATAGTTGCATAGTTTCATGTGGTTCTACTCCCTCGCTGTATTATGGGTTTGCTATGTGGGGAGAATGTGCTGGTTACGTTCGTGAGACAATCAGCTGATTACTATTATTTACAACAACTGTGACGAGATCTGTCGTGTCGACAGCTCAGACCAATATTATTATATTATGTATTAAGACCCTTGATCCTCACCTGACTATGGCTTTGTAAACTTTATCCATGATGTGGTTTATAATGGACTGTGGTACTCCATGTTAGCTGTGGCTTGTTTTACTCTGGCTATTCTCTGCTGTCTTAGACGACGATGTTTGTCCCGTTTTAGCCACCGTAGCTTCTTCGAAAGGGAGGGGTGAGCAGTGGGCTGAGCCCTTAGTGTAAACTCGCAAACGAACCGCTAGATGTCGCCAAAAAGCTACACACTGCACCTTTAAGTGACACTTTGAAACTCTCCACTACCAAATATGCAAAGAAATGGTATCAAAATGTAAAAAACCCCACAGTTTTGTATGTTTATGAACATACAGTAGGTTAAATTTTTGATTGTGAAAAAAACCTACCTGAAATTATACAATTAAAATAGGTTAATATCTATAATAATAGATTCAAATATAATAATAATAATAATAATTGAAAATGAAATTACATGTATTTGTATTGTTTATTTATTGTGTGTGTGTGTGTGTGTGTGTGTGTGTGTGTGTGTGTGTGTGTGTGTGTGTGTGTGTGTGTGTGTGTGTGTGTGTGTGTGTGCGCGCAGGCGTGTGATTACCGCGCTGTACACACAGGAGCTGCTGCAGGCGGGTGATCATGTGTCTCTTCTGCTGCTGCTGCCGCCCAGCGAGGACTTGAGCCGGTGGCCCCTGGAGGCCGAGGTGGAGCCGCACGGCCTCACGCTCCCACTGCACATCTTTGAGCTCGGTCAGTACCTCCCAGCAACCTCACACACACACACACACACACACTAGAACTGATCAGTGCATGCTGATATACGGCACAAACTAACTGTAGGAATATACATGTGTACAAATATACAGGCACGTGTTCACTGTGATGCCATACTGGTTTATGAATAACTGTGATGTAATGTTAATATACCATCATATAATCTACTTCAAAATCTGCTTTTTTATCTTAAAATGTACTGATAACCACTGATCTATGTGAAGTTCACAGCATAATTTTGGGAGGAATGATCTCGTCTAGTATTTCAGTTAACTGCCGGAGCACATAAGCAGCCGCTCACTTCTCTCTGGCATCAGCTGTTCTGCCGTCCCTCCACCTCCCCAGCTCCACCTGCATAATTTAGGCATCTTGCTGCCATACTCATAATCCAAACATTAGTAGTCCCACTGGGAGGGGTTAACTAAGCTCGAGTTGAAGCTGCTTCCTTATTAGCTTAAAGATTATATGGTCAAAGGAACTCGTGAAAAAATAATAATGCAGTAAACCTATAAGAAACTGCAACACAAAACACCCTAATGTACATTATCTGACTACAAAAAGAAGAATCAACAGTATTTATATAAAACATAATCATATGTGACTT
>JAZAVI010000040.1:257500-282500 GCA_036326025.1 Chrosomus eos
TGGATGTCATTCACACACTTCGCTCCAAGAGCTCTGAGGGGGCGGTGCCTCTGGGACGGGTCATGACCTCGCGACCACCAATCAGATCAGCCGCAGCGGAGGAGGACACGCCTCCTACACACACACTCAGCACAGGTGAGAACAGTAACAACAGATGATTCTCCAGTGATGAAAACACCTGTCAGTGATTCATAAACTGCTTCACCAGCATCAGAACCAGTTATGAGTTATATACTGAATGAGTTATAGAACATTTCTAGATCAAATTGCCAGGACAGGCTTTATATGATGATGGACAGATGATCTGCAGTTATGTAATCATCACGTCATTAAACGCATTTCTTTCAAAAATGCTTTTCGTGTTTGCAAGTACTCTTTTTGCAACACCGGCAAAGTTTGTTAACACTCATTTTTTTTAAAGCCAGCAGTGTGTACTTTTTTAAATAATTGTATTCATTTTTACTAAGTGTAGTGTTATTTTTATTTTTTATTTTAAGATGACTTAGTCAAATAAAAACAATCAAAATAGTACTTACTATTAATAAAATATCAATATTAATAGAAATATAAATTTAAAGTAAATAAGTCATCTTAGTTTTATTTTGAAATTATAATTTTAATAATATGTTTTTATTTGACATATTTACATATTTGATTTTTTAAATTTTCAATGATTTTATAGATTTTAATTTTTTTTTGTTTTAAATGACAATTTTAAGTGAACTGTGCTTTATTTTTATTGTTTTATTTCAATGCTTTATTTTATTTGACATTCATATGATTTTATTCATTTTTAGTTAAGGTTTTTATTGATTTAATTTCAAAACTATTTTCATTTGGGATTTTGATGATTTTATTCATTTTTAGTAAGTACTTTTACTTTGATTGTTTATTTTTAAAATGTTTTAATTTTACATTTCAATAATTTATTGTTTTTCATGAACTCTGCGCAGTCATATACAATGTCTGTTGTTCATATATTCATATATTTCTGTTGCAAAATGATCAAAAGAAACGTTCAATCTTCAAGCTTTCAATTACTGAATCACACAGACAGAAACTGATCATCGTAATATAGGTTAAAGGTTAAGAAATGAAAATTTAAACTCTTAAATACTAATAAAGAACGTTATGTTTGCATTATTTCCAGCAGAGGGCGAAGCTCCGTCCTGCTCTCATCAAGCTGAAGGGTCAGAGGTCACACACGGGGTCACCGCCTCACCCTGTTCCCATGGCAACGACCCTGAGGTCCCCGTGACCCCTGCGGCTGAAGGTCACGACCTGCCACCGGAGATGATGGACCTGTTCGAGTGTCTGGATCTGCTGGGAGGGAGTCTGTCAGATCTGGACCTGCAGGATCCAGAACCGGCCCTGTTAGACGAGGACTGCACCGCTCCGCTCACGGGACGTCCCGTCAGGAGCCTGGTGGAGTGGGTCAAAGGTCACCACACTCTCTGATGGAGGAGGCCAACACAGATCTGGCCCACATCTGGATTATATCCATATATGAGTCAGAATATATCATATTTAATAATACTATCATGAAAGAATATTATTATTATATATCGGCAGCACACTGAAAATCAACCAAATCATCTGACAGAATCATTGAATGTGCAGCAGAAAAACATCCGTTACAGAACCTCTGGACTTTCTATTTACTGTATATTTATATTGATATAGATGTAGGTCTGTTTATGTCTCATAATGACTGTTATGGTAAATTAATAAATATACAGTGTCTTCTCTGTGAACAGATCTTGTTAAAAAAACAGGAGTGTTGCTTTGTTTTCCTTAAAGCTGTTTTATTTAATATCAGAACAAGTTAAAAACTAAATGCACTTAAATGAATACTGTACAAACTTACAAAAATGAAAGAAAACTGAACAAAAAAAGCAAATACAAAATACTTACAGTATACTCTAAAAATACTGGGTTGTTTTAACCCTACTATGGGTCAAATATGGAGAAACTGCTGTTGGGTTACATTTTTAAATAACATTTTTGACCCAAAATTATTGAAATGTTTTACCCAGAATTGGGTTAAACAACCCAGCATTTTTAGAGTGTATATAATAAATGCACAACAGCAGAGATAAACATAAAGCACATAAAATGTGATGATTCTGAAATTAGAAAAGATTGCTGAGATATGAGGCAGAGGATTCATCGCATGACGGACGCGCGCTTTGGACGGTTTGAGGTACTGAAGTTTAATGTATTTTTCTGAGGTGCTTGTGAGTGTTTGTCTCTTTAAGTACAGTGTCTGTCGTCTGTGGGAAATATGGCGGATTCAGGCGAATCTTCAGCTGCTGGTGAGTGAAAATAAACCCAGAATAACTTCAGAGCGTCGCGGTGAAATGATGCAGAATGACCGTGAGTTTCTGATGGACCGCTTTGTTTAACTGAACTCATATTAGATTCACGTGCTACTGCACTGCAGGACGGTTAATGGGACACGGACTTATTTGAGTTAAAGCCATTTTTGTGTCGTACTACAGCATCGCTTTATACTATGAATAGCCTAATGATCGCAATTGTCGTAGAGAACTAATCTCTAAAAGATCCAGCTTATGGAAATCGTGTGAAAAACCTAAAAAAAATAATCTGCAATTCTGTTCATTTACTTATTGTATTATTTATTTAATTTTTTTTTAAATCATGTTTTATTTTATTTAATCACATGTATATATTTAAATTTTTTCTATATTTTAATCAAATGTAAGAATCTATTATTTATTCATGTAAATTATTTAGTTAAGTTTTAAATCAAAAATATTAATTTGAACCCATTTAAGCCCACATTCAAATTCGATTTTCAAAAAAAAAAAAAAAAAAAACACCAGGGTAAAATAAATGTAAAATAAATGCAGAACATGTTCACATATGACACTATATTAACACGACTATATGCATGAAACCATTAAAAACAATTGGGCACAAATGGGTTAATCACGCTTTATTTATTTTAATCAAATATCTTTATGTATTTACACACAATTTTGTTATTTGAATCATATTTAATTAAATTTATTTATTTATTATTTATTTAAACATTTACAAATGTTAATATATTTGAATCAGATTTTTTTAATGTTAATTTTTTTATTTTTTTTTATTTAATTTTACAGTTTTTACACAGTTTTTCTCCAAACCTTTCCCCGGAAAAAAACCTTGCTTATAATATCACATAGCGGTGCGGTGATCATGAAGGTTATTGTCGTGTCTGTTGACCTCAGCCGGTTCCTCTGAGCTGCGGATGGTTCTGTTGGGTCACACGGGTTCAGGCAGGAGTTCGGCTGGAAACACCATCCTGGGCCGATCCGCGTTCTGGACTGACGCCTCGCCCATATCCGTGACGCGCCGCTGCCAGCGTGCGGGGGGCGTGTCGGATGGGCGGAGCCTCCGTGTGATTGACACCCCGGGGTTCTTCCACACCTGCATGAGCCCAGATGAGGTCCGAGTGGAGCTGGGCCGGTCTGTGGATCTGTCGACGCCCGGGCCGCACGTGTTCCTGCTGCTGCTGCGCGCTGGACGCGTAACGCGCGAGTGCCGCGCCGCTCTCGACTGGATCCGCGCCGCGTTCGGGCCGCAGGCTCTCCGGTTTACCGTGGTTCTGATCACGTGGGGCGACGCACTCGAACCGAAACCAGCCGAGGACTTCCTGAAGGAGAGCACGGAATTATGGGAGTTTGTGTGTGAGTGTGCGGGCGGCTTCCACGTGTTTGATAACACTAAAGGTATTCCACCACATAACTGATGACACAAACTAATTAGTTAATTAATAATTAATAATGAATTATACAATTAAATATATCCAACTTGTTTCGCATAGGCTACATGCAGTATTAGGCTACTCATGTAAAGCAGTATAATATAGCAAATCTCAACTGTTTGAGATTGTCAGAAAATGTAACTATATTAACTATATTATCCTTCAGCATAAGGATATTAACATCATGATTTTCTGTGAAGCTGCTTTGAAACAATGTGTTGTGAAAAGTGCTATATAACTAAATGTAACCTGTCTAAAGGTCAGGAGGAAAGGTCGCAGGTCACGGAGCTGCTGCAGAAGATGGATGTGTTGGTTCAGCGTAACGCAGGAGATCATTACACCGGAGACATGCTTCAGCAGGCCGAGAGCGCTGTACGACACGCGCAGCAGAGCATTCTGGGAGAGGAACCGGAGGAGGAGCTGAGGAAGAGGACGGAGTGTGTGTTCTGGTATGAGCTGCTCAGCGCTGTGGGTCGTGGAGCGGTGGAGGCGTCCGGAGTGATGGAGAAAGGGAAGGGTAAAGGGAAGAAGGTCAAAGCTATTCAGAGGGCGGCGGCCATCGCCTCCACACCACTGTCAATCACAACCGCTGCTAAAGTGATGGGCGGAGCCGTGAGAGAGGGGACTAAAGTACTGATCAAACACAAGAACACACTCCTGCACTAACACACACACACTATATATTTATTTTTTTGATTTGGGGGTGAAAGGAGCTCAAAGTTTCTTCATGATTATATTACAGTTTTTTTCAAATGCTTACACACAAAATCCTCACTAAACCTTACCTTAACACCAGATCCACACACCAAATCTCCAAAACCAAGTAATTCTTCAATTTCATAAAACACTTTTTGCTAACCAAAACACACACTTCTCTATGTAACACACAATTATTTATCTTACAGGCAGATATCTTGATTTCCTTTTTCAAACACAACCTATTAGTCTAGCAGGAGAAATTGGTTCCCATTTACCAATTTGGCATTTTGTTGTAACCTGGATTTTTGGGACCCTAATGGTGTCTAGTTAAGAATTTTTGATGTTGCCGAGGTTAGCTAATGTCCCATGGGGTTCGTTTGGCGGCCATCTTGAAGTGATGTCAGCGCTAGGGGTGAAAACGTCTCAGGTTACGACTGTAACCCTGGTTTCCTGAAGAGGGAACAAGACGAGGTGGGAACACCTCTGCATGATTGCTTCATGAGGCATGTATGAAATCAGACCAATGGCGTGACGGAACGTCATGTGACGTCATCGACCAGGAAACTATAAAGCATACCTGGAACAAACAATCACTAGCTTCTGTTAGGCTGAAACAAGTCGCTCACAGGCATGCAGGGAGTGTAGCAGGGCGACGTAGCATCTCGTTCCCTCTTCAGGGAACCAGGGGTACAGTCGTAACCTGAGACGTTCCCTTTCAAGGGAACTCAAGTGTTGAGATGCTGTGGGAACATTATACCCACGGTGTAACAAGTGCCTGTCTGTGTGAAATCTCTGCGCAGACTAAGGCGAAAGCACCTGCGCCCCTGGAGTGGAGCCGAGGTCAAGGTCAAAAACCTCACTAATGTGTGCGGCGAGGCAACATCCCGCCACATCACAAACATAGCGGATGATAATGTTTTAGAAGCAGCCATACTCATAGAATCTTGGTCTGAAGCCTCACAGTGCCACCAAGAAATCATTAGAGGGTGTCTCCCCAACGATACACCACTTAAAGGGACGTGGTAAGCAGACCCTTTAAGTCCATTTAAGCCATGTACAGCATTAGTACACCTTTAGTGTGGAGGGGGATAGACCTGCGGAGAAACGCTCCTGCAGGAACTCCAGCACTGCAACCACAGGGCAGATAACTGGGTCCAGCTGGTGCTCTCCGCACCAGGGACTGAACAATATCCACTTCAAGGTGTAGAGTTTCCTTGTGGATGGAGCTCTGAAGTTTAGGATGGTCTCATCAACCTTGGTTGAGAGACCTGAACTTATGAGCTGGGCCCTCTCAGAGGCCAAGCCCAAAGTTTCCCCTATGCCCCCTCAGAAGCCAACCCCAAAGTTTCCCCAATGCCTCCTCAGAGGCCAACCCCAAAGTTTCCCCAATGCCCTCTCAGAGGCCAACCCCAAAGTTTCCCCTATGCCCCCTCAGAAGCCAACCCCAAAGTTTCCCCAATGCCCCCTCAGAGGCACAATTCTGGGCGGGGGTGAAGGATCAACCCGCTCGCCTGAGAGAAAAGTTCCCTCCTGAGGATCCTTCCCAATCTCCAGAGGAGAGCCATCGAGGAGGGGCTCTAGGGCCGAGAACCATACTCGGCTCTGCCAACAGAAGACAGGCCCCATCTCGACGAACTCTCTCCAGAACAGAAGTAGAGCGATCGGGTGAAAAGCGTACAGACGTGACCTCGACCACGTCTGCATCATAGCGTCCAGCCCCAGAGGAGCTGGCTGACTGAGTGAGAACCACAGTGGACAGTGTGTCGTCTCTTAAGATGCGAACAGGTCTACTTCTGCTCGACCAAAGTTTTACATAGGAGCTTCACCACATCGGGGTGGAGTCTCCATTCCCCGGGCCTCGACAGGATGTCTTCTCCCTGATTTAAAACCCCAGGGATGTAAATTTCCTTTAGAGAGAGCAAATTCTCTTTGGCCCACAGGAGGATCTGGTGAGTCATTTGATCTCAGACCCCCTGATGGTTGATGTAAGAGACCACCGATGTGTTGTCCGTGCGAACAAGCACATGATGGCCCCTCAGGTCTGGGAGGAAGTGTATGAGTGCTCGAAATCATTTCTAGCCGATTTATGTGCCAAAAGTAGAAGGTCCTGCCACAGACTTTGCACCGAGCGACCACTCATGATCGCCCCCCAACCTGTGAATGAACCATCTGTCATTAACATTACGCGACGACAAGAAGCCCCCAGCACTGGGCCTTGAGCGAGAAACCAAGTCTTCTTCCACATGACTAAGGCACGTAGGCATCGCCGTGTGACCTTGATTATGCAAAGCGGATTTCCCCTCGGATAAAACCCCTTGGGGTTCTGCGACACCACTGCAGGGGTCTCATGTACAGGAGGCCAAAAGTTATTACATTGGACGCAGCTGCCATGAGACCCAACAGTCTCTGAAACTGTCCAGCGAGTGACTGACCTAGTTTAAAAAAACACTGTACCAAAAAATGACAAACAGGTACATGGGAACCTATTAGACTATATCAAAATGCCACAGTAATTCATCAGAGCCTCACACTAACTCCTCACATGTGCAAACACTCATTGCTTTACTGAACACCAACCAATTATGACTTTAGAATAGGCCAAAGGTCAGTTTATAGGTTTTTTGGACTGTGCAATACTGTATTCACAACCACAAATGCTTACAGTAAAAATAATAATAGTTTGGTTTCAATCTTGCTTTTGTGTTTACCGTGAATTTTTCAACATCTCTCTGCCAAATACTTTCAATCTTGCACAGAAATGTACATGGGAGCTCATGAAAGAAAAGCTTTAGGTTTTAATAACTGTTTGTATATGATATATCCAAGGTGTTTGCAACGCAAGAAAAATTTTTGCTTTTGAGATGTTTGTGATGTTTTGAATGCAGTGCTTCATTTTGCAAGAGATGTGTGCAATTCTTGGATTTGTGTGTAGTTTTGAAAAAAAAGAGGGCAAAGTATTGAAAATGTGTGTAAGCAGTTGAAAAAAAACAGTAATATTAGTGCTTTAATGATAATGTCTGTTCAAACATCACGATTGTGATTAACTTTATGAACTGAAAATAAAGACCCATGACCCGCAGACTGACCCGAGTGTGTGTGTTTGTGCTCATTCACTCTCGTAAACACAAGCGTCTCCAGAGAGAGGAACTCTTTATTAACATGCTTTATAAAACATACTTTATAAAAATGAGGACAGATAAACTGTCCATCTTCAAATAAGCTAATTTAAAAATCAATATGATATTGCCAGACATCCGATAAAAGAAATTCTCCGACTGAAATGTGGTTTATACAAACATTCATGATCTTCGCTGGTATATTGGCACACAAAGATCTCTATAAAACGTCCCTTAACAGAATGCAAGAGCATTGCATAGGTGGTGATAAACAACAAAATCATTTACCAAATTAACAACAGAAAAAAAACAAGACTATTAGAATGAACGAGAAACAAAGCTATGAACCTAAGAATGTGGAGTGTTACACACACACACACACACACACACACACACACACACACAGACTTTATTTATGAACAGAAACATTAAGGCATCGAATGCAAGACTCGTCCAGCAGATCTGATCACTGTAAGGCACGATTCCACCGCAGACACAAAAGAACTACAGCGGTGGGTGGTGATGATGCCACTGGTGGGTGTGGCCTGATGAAGGGGCGGGGCCTGATCCAATAACTCACACTGGCATTGGCAGTGACATCTTTCCACTTCCTCTCAGCACTGCAGACAGATAGATAGAGAGAGACAGATGAGTATTAGAGTCCAGTAATAGTTGTGTGAAACTTTAAAAGGGATAGTTGACCCAAAAATTAAAATTAGCCCATGATTTACTCACCCTGAAGCCATCCTAGGTGTATATGACATTCTTCTTTCAGACAAATACAATCGGAGTAATATTAAAAATAATTCCTGGCTCTATCAAGCTTTTTAATGGCAGTGAATGGCTGTTTCTGTTTTGAAGTCCATCAAAGTGCATCTATCCATTATAAAGTAACTCCACACTGCTCTGGGGGGTTAATAAACACCTTCTGAAGTGAAACGATGCGTTTGTGTAAGAAAAATATTTATAATGTTTATAAATATTTAAAACGTAATTGGCAAAAATAACTAGCTTCCAACAGACGGCCGTACAGCGAAAGAATAACCCTTCACCTGACGCACAACGTAATGGCGATAGCGGAAGCTTAGAGGACAGAGCAAAACAAAACACCAGTCGCGAAATATAAGTCTAAAGGCCATTGCACACTGAGTCCGAAATTCGCATCCGAAATTTTCGCACGTTAAAAAAAAAAATCGACCTCACGTTATGTCAATCAGGCTTGCACACTGCCTCCGAAACTTTCGTCCGTCAAAAAAAAATTCGGATCAGGTTCGATTTTCTGCGTTTTTCGCATCCACAGCCAGCATTTTGAGAGGTTTTTTGAATGGCATCATGATAAGTTGATACAGCTTCGTCTCGCAGCACAAAGTACTGTATGATAAACAAACCATACAGCTGTGTGTGTGTGTGTGTGTGTGTGTGTGTGTGTGTGTGTGTGTGTGTGTGTGTGTGTGTGTGTGTGTGTGTGTGTGTGTGTCTTTTTTGGTGGTCTTCTTTTTAATATGTGGCTCCAGTATCGCTAGCAAAGCAGCAAACTGTTCCTTGACATTCTGAGGTGAGACTCTCCTTCCTCTCGGCACAAGATTGGATGGAACCTCTTTTTCTTCTTTTTCTCTTTTAAAGAAGAGAGAGGGCAACAACATCATCCTCACTGCTTGACGAATCCATTTAGTATTTTTTGCGTTTTTTTCCGCAAAGGTTTAATAAATACGCATCGGACTCAGTGTGCAAGGTTTCTGTGCGTGACGATTTTTTAGGCTGATGAACACGAAAAAACGCATACGAAAAATTCGGACTCAGTGTGCAATGGCCTTAAAACGTCAATTTTTACAGAGAAATGTAGGAGGAGCTTGAGTTTGTTTGAACCACGAGAGGCTTATGCTACGCTACTCAAAGCTTACGCTACTCAAAGCTTACGCTACTCAAAGCTTACGCTACTCCTACATCTTTGTCATACATCGTCAAGAGTTACTCTTGCGGAGTAAGTCGACGTCTTGTGTATGGCCGTCTGCTGGAAGCTAGTCATTTTAGTCATTAAAGTTTAAAATATTAAAGGGTACCTATCATGGAATTTTGAAAATTACCTTTTATGTAGTGTGTAACATAGATCTAAGTGAACAAAAACATCCTGCAAATTTTTAAATATGAAAGTTCACCGTATACAAAGTTATTGTCTCTCAAAAGTAAGAGTCGACTCTGAGTCGCTGATATGAATCGATAGACGAACGATGCTTTTTCTCTAACTTTCGTACGTCACTTGTACAAGTTATTTGAATTCGACACGCCCACTCAGTGCACGCGCCGAGCAGACAGAGAAACCTGACAACATCATGTCGACGAGACTCTGTTCTGAAGTGCGAATCAAAAGCAAACTTTTTTTTTCACTGCCCAGGGACAAGCATGTGAAGACTCAGTGGCTAGAGTTTATATTTACAACTATACCACACAAGTATAGCCACCTTGAGCTGTGTTCGCGTTATTTTAATGACGATCGCTTCACAAACACAAATGCTTGTGTGGATTCGCGAGTCGCCTGATACTGAAGGAAGGTTCAATACCAAGTTTATTTGGATCAGCTTCCTCCTCCGAATCACAACCTGTAAGTACTATTAATAATTGTTGCTTTTGTGTGTGTGTGTGTGTGTGTGTGTGTGTGTGTGTGTGTGTGTGTGTGTGTGTGTGTGTGTGTGTGTGTGTGTGTGTGTGTGTGTGTGTGTGTGTGTGTGTGTGTGTGTGTGTGTGTGTGTGTGTGTGTGTGTGAGAGTGAGAGTTACGCTCAGCAGCTTCTAGGTCTCCAATGTCATTTTTTTTTAAATGTGAAATTATGTGAAGCGTAATGTAGTACTGCAGTGCTTTATCAATATGTTTAAGCTTTGGGCTAACGCAAAATATAACTGACTGCGTCATCTGACCAATCACCGCCGATTAGCGTCACGCAAAGGAGGGGTTTGAAAAATGAGTCGTCAAACGAATCATTAGGGAGTCGGTGAGCAAATCAGGTAAAAATAAATGCATATTATAAGACAACAAAAGTGTTTTTTGTCATTGCATGCATGTAAAACTGTTGTTGGGGACTCCCAGAACAATATTAGGAATATTTTAAATGCCATAATAGGTACCCTTTAATATTTTTGTTACACGAACGCATCACTTCACTTCAGAAGCCCTGTATTAACCTGACAGAGCCGTGTGGAGCACTTTATGATGGATAGATGCACTTTGATGGACTTCAAAAAATATACTGCCATTATCAAGCTTGGAAGAGCAGGACATGTTCTAATATAACTCTGATTGTATTTGTCTGAAAGAAGAATGTCATATTCCCCTAGGATGGCTTGAGGGTGAGTAAATCATGGGCTAATTTTTTATTTTTTGGTGAACTATCCCTTTAAACCGCCGGAGTGTGACGTCTGCTGACCTCTGGTGAAGTAGAGATAGAAGAAGTCGCAGTAGAAGATGGTCTGGACGACGCCGGACACCACGGCGATCTGGTCGAAGAACCCCTCCACATGATAGCGCCACACCCAGTTTGCGAGGTACAGCGAGCGGTACAGGCCCAGGAAGAACAGGTAGTGTGTGGTGATGGACTCCGCCTCGCCCGTCTTCGTGATCATGAACAGCTGAGGCAGGATCGCCACCGACTCCAGGTAGATGGAGAACGTCCACATGATCTACACACACACACGTCAAAGTCAATGATATGCACACACACGTCCATGATGACACATGGATGGATGGATGGATGGATGGATGTATAGATAGATAGATAGAGTAAACTTAAATTTAACAAATTAATTTAGAGTATTTAGAACTTTCTTTTTCTTTTGAGTTCACAAAACTGACACATTTTAAGTAATCTGAATTGTTTTATTGTTTTGAGTTTTATAAACTTTTATTTTTTATTTTAGACAAACTTAAATTAAACTGAAACTGGGGCTGGATTTCTATTTCCCAGCATGCTTTACCATGACACTCGAAAGGGAGAGTAAATGCTAAAATTATTAGTGTTATATAATGTTTTTGTGCAAGATAAATGTTAAGTGGGATATTCAGTAGTGTTTTGCTAATTTAGAAGAGATATATGTCAGATGTTTTACATTGCTGTACTCATTGAGCAACTGCTATGCTAATGCTATCATAGCATTGTGTTTCAATTAGCAAGTTAGCATTTACTAATTTACCTAGTTAATGCTAGCCAGGTTTCCACTACTAAAAATATTTAAGTTGAGATTACATGATAATTTTAAGTTATACATGAATAATCTTACTCAAAAATTTCAAATTAAGAGCAATTCAAATGTACGAGTACAAAAATAAATTTCTTAACTTAACATTTTGCTGTAACTGATTACCTCAAATTTTTGAGTTTTGCCAACTTATTTAGGTTTGCAGTGAAATGAAAAAGACAGACAGCTGTGGTCAGTGTTTGATCTTAATATCTGAAGCGTTTGAACTCTGACCTCCATTGGGGTGAAGGCGTAGTTCTCCAGGAAGGACAGACCGGCCACCGGCACCAGCAGGAACTCCACGCGGAACGAGTCGCTCTCAGAGTCGTACGAGTTCCTGAAGCGCGAGTAGATGAGGCTGACGGTGGCGTACGCCAAGACCAGATACACCACCTGACACACACACACACACACACACACAGACTATTTTTCCATCCAAACTTACTTTTGTACAAAGTTGGAATATCAAATAAAAATTTGTGAATGAAGCAGCGTTTTCATCTCATGTGTTCAAAATAACCAAATTGTCACTTATATATCTGTAATATATCTGTAATAAAAATGCAAGTTTCTGAGGAGAAACTGATCCAAATAATTATGATTCTTCGAATCAAAGGTTTATAATTTATACTTTTTTACATCATAATTATGACTTAGTATCACATAATTTATATATCCTAATTATGACATTGTATCTCATATTTATGACTTTGTATCCCATAATTCATACTTTTTTATATTATAATTATGACAGTATATCATAATTTATACTTCTTATATCAGAAGTATGACTCTCATAATTCATACTTTTTATATCATAATACTGACTTAGTATCTCATAATTTATACTTTTTTATATTAGAATTATGACTTTATCATAATTGATACTTTGTATATCATAATTATGACTTTCTCATAGTTTATACTTTTTATATCATAATACTGACTTAGTATCTCATAATTTATACTTTTTATTTAATAATTATGACTAAATCATAATTTATAATTTTATATCATAATTATGATTATCTCATAGTTTATACTTTTATATAATGTCTTATCTCAATTTATAGTTTTTATATCATAATTATGACTTTGTATCTCATAATGTATACTTTTTAAATCATAATTATGACTTTGTATCTCATAATTCATACTTTTTTATATCATAATATGACTCTCATAATTGATCCTTTTTATATCATGACTTAGTATCTCATAATTTATAATTTGTATATCATAATTATGACTATCTCATAGTTTATACTTTTATATAATGTCTTATCTCAATTTATAGTTTTTATATCTTAATTATGACTTTGTATCTCATAATGTATACTTTTTTTAACATAATTATGACTTTGTATCTCATAATTCATACTTTTTTATAATAATGAGTATCTCATAATTCATACTTTTTATATCATAATATGACTCTCATAATTGATCCTTTTTATATCATAATGACTTAGTATCTCATAATTTATAATTTTTATATCATAATTATGACTATCTCATAGATTATACTTTTATATAATGTCTTATCTCAATTTATAGTTTTTATATCTTAATTATGACTTTGTATCTCATAATGTATACTTTTTTAATCATAATTATGACTTTGTATCTCATAATTCATACTTTTTTATAATAATTATGAGTATCTCATATTTCATACTTTATTATGTCATAATATGACTCATAATTGATAATTTTTATATCATAATGACTTAGTATCTCATAATTTATACTTTTATTATCATAGTTATGACTATCTCATAATTCATACTTTTATACAATAATTTATTTCATAATTATGACTATCTCATAATGTATTTTTTTATATCATAATTATGTTATGAACACATTATGGGTTAGATTTGTGGGTTGTTTGGTTTGCAGGATGGATTTAGGGTGAGTGACGTCATGACTGAGGAAGTACACCTGTGTTGGTGCTGATGCCGGCGATTAAAGCAGTTCCCTTCAGCTGTGACGGGGCGCTCTCTCCTATCCTCGTGCCGTTTGCGTACCTGTTTCAATTGTTTGCTTTTCGTCTCGTCTCGTTTTTTTCCTATTTAATTATTCTTACTTTAATAAATGTTATTCCTTTTGAGCATTATCCAACGTGTTGTCTCCTTTGTCGCGGCTTGCGAGCCGGCCGTGACAATTATGACTTAGTATCTCATAATATATACATTTATATCATGACTTCTATCTCAATGTATGGTTTTTATATTATAATTATGACAGTATATCATAATTTATACTTTTATTATCATAATTATGGCTTAGTATCTCATAATTCATACTTTTTTATATCATAATCGACTATCTCATAATGTATACTTTTTATATTCATAATTATGACAATCTCATAATTTATACTTTTTATGTAATGACTTTTATCTCAATTTCTACTTTTTATATCATAATTATGACTTTGTATCTCATAATTTATACTTGTTATACAATGACTTCTCAATTTATGGTTTTTATATTATAATTCTGACAGTATATCATCAAGTATACTTTGCTGTATCATAATTATGACTTATTATTTCATAATTTATACTATTATTATCATAATTGTGGCTTAGTATATCATAATTTATCCTTTTTTATCATAATTATGACTTAGTATATCATAATTTATACTTTTATTATAACTTAGTATCTCATAATTTCTACTTTTTGTATCAAGATTATGACTTTGTATCTCATAATTTCCACTTTTTTATATAATAATTATTACTTTTTGTCGTAATTATGATTTACATGATGTGGCACAAATGGGCCTCCATAGTGTTTACCTTCATGACGGTGTTGTAGATGGAGATGAAGGAGGTGAACAGGTCCAGATATCTGGTGGTGAAGACCAGCGCGAACAGCAGCTGAGACTTCCCAGAGATACCTGAAACACACAACAACACACTTCAGAACAGATCACAACACACACTCAACACACTCAAAGACAAAACCGGGTCTGGAGTTCCTCAAGGAACCGTAAGAACCCCTGAAGATCTTGATAGACGCACTGCATCCGCTGCCACGTAAACACAACATAACCCCTGCGTTAACAAACGCGTAACATCATTTACAACACTCGCGTTATGCGTCATGCGTGCGTTTAAATAATAAAATAAAAATATATATTAAACATATTGCAAATAAATTTAAATAAGACCCACTCCGGTTCTTCTCCGCGTTTCTTTCACGTTCTTCTGTCACTGTTGTGGCTTGTAATTAAAATGAGATATTAATAATAACACTTACCTGCGCATGATTTGGATCTCCATATCTTCAGGAACAGAATAATGATGGCGACCAGATGACAAAGATCTCCAGACAGTCGGAAGATATTCATTTTATCGCTGGATTTATGGAGTTTTGCAGCTGCTCTCGGTCTCAGACCAGATGTTCGTCCTGCACAAATAATAATACAAACTCTTTTTCTATGAGCTGCTCAGTGCGTGCGCCTCATATCCACACGGTCTCCGGCTGTTATATCAAACTCAAGTTCATATATCAAATATAATAGAATCAGTGATGATTTACTGTAAGTCTCTGATGTTCAGCGCTGGTCTGTGCGCTCGCGCCCCTGATCGGTGACGTGGCTGACCAGGATCCGGGTGTCCTCAACGCGCGCGTTCACGACCCGCGCGTCACACCTGCGGTGCGCGCATTTAAAGAGGAAGCGCGTCAGCTAAGAACCAATTTGCGCGCTCACAGTCACTAAATTAATATTCAGATATTGAGATCTGCTGGAATGATTTTTGGTTTATGAAGAGTTACCAGCATTCACATGAAAAAGTAGCATAGATTTCACTGTATTTGTCCAGTTTCAACATGTTAGCTTTTATAAATAGTTTAAACAAATCAAATGGTGTTTTAGTGTGGTTTACTAACCGCAGGTTCATTCCTCAATGTAAAGAGCCTGAACCAGTTCACTCTGACTTTAGAAATATATACATTATGTGTGTGTGTTTCTTTGATATCATGTTTTGTCTTATCAGTATTTAAACCATCAGAAATATCATGTAGCTCAGATATGTTTGTACAGATGCTCATCATTATGAAGGTAATTGGTTTATTTAAGCGTGAATCTGTGATTTCAGATGGAAAACACTGGAAGTTCAGCTGTGAAACAGACCACACAGATCTGATGCTTTGGCTACATTCAAATCACAGTCTATAAATCTCTCTCTCTCTCTCTCTCTCTCTCTCTCTCTCTCTCTCTCTCTCTCTCTCTCTCTCTCTCTCTCTCTCTCTCTCTCTCTCTCTCTCTCTCTCTCTCTCTCTCTCTCTCTGAGATTGTATATTTGCATGGTCAAGCATTTGCAGTTTACCTGCATGCAATGTGTTAATGCAAAATATGTCATTTAAAGTAAAATTATTATAGCTAAATTGGAGTACATTTTACATTTATGCATTTGGCAGACATTTATCCAAAGCGACTTACATTGCATTTCAAGGTATATTTACATTCTTATCAGTATGCAAAATAGCAATAGTGCAAAATAAAGTACAATTCAATAAAAGTGCAGGCGAAGGATATGATGTTGCAATAAACAACTCTAATAAATAGAGCAATATAAAGAATGAAAAGTGGTATGGAAGGATAAAGTGAAGTGTGTGTGTGTGTGTATACCAGTGTTTTCCTCTAGAGGACAGTAACACTCCCTCAAATACTGATGCTGATACACTCAACACACATACTGATCCAAACACACACACACAGACAGAATACAATCACATACACTTTACAATCACAGATCCTAAATGAATTATTCATATAGGGCTCATGCAACAACCTAAAAATATTGTAAAAGGTTTACTTTGTTTCAAAACATGTTCGAACGTTTTGGTAAACGTATACATATATAAACGTTATTTCTGAGAGAACGTTCACGTTTTTTAAATTTTTAAACATGTTTAAAAACATTATTGTTTAAGGAAACATTCCATTTCATCAGTTTGCAAACATTATAGGAACGTTAATTTTAGAATGTTCAAGAACGTTCTGAATGTTGTAATGTTTTAAAACGGTAGACGACTGTCAGAAATTTTCAGGGGGAAAAAAAACGTTCCATGAACCGATGTAGCCTATAATTAACGTAACACTATGTAGTTTTTTCAACCTTCGTAATATATTCCCAAGACCCTTGTGATGGTACATCGACTTAAAATAAGTTAAAGGTCCCGTTCTTCGCGATCCCATGTTTCAAACTTAAGTTAGTGTGTAATGTTGTTGTTAGAGTATAAATAATATCTGTAAAATTATAAAGCTCAAAGTTCAATGCCAAGCGAGATATTTTATTTAACAGAAGTCGCCTACAGCAAACGGCCGGTTTGGACTACATCCCTCTACTTCCGTCTTTAATGACGTCACAGGAATGCTCCCTCAACTCGCACTTCTTATAACTTACTGTGTTTACTCAGCGGTGATTTTCTGAAGTAAAACTGACGATTCATCTTTTGTGTGATGTACAATAAACTTTATTAAACTCATCAGTATATTTTTGATCATGATTCGGACCTGGTCCGACACAGCAGACTTGTAGCTAGGCTATTAATAAACAATGCTGGATACATTCAAGCAGATGACAAATACGTTATAATAACCGTAATTAAACTACTAAACTATACCTGTTCCATCTCTATACAGCCCTCTGACTCTGTAGGCATATTGTCCGACTCGAAATTAACACCGTTACTGAGAGTTTCTGATGTTATCATTATTCCATGAGATGAAATTGTCCTAAGAGTCTGAGTGCGAGCGCTTGAAGCTCCGCCCCCTGTGTCGTGCAGCAGCAGCTCATTTGCATTTAAAGGGCACACACTAAAACAGAGCGTTTTTCTGAGTCCTCAAAAAAGACAATTTAAACATGCTGTAAAAAATGATCTGTTGGGTATTTTGAGCTGAAACTTCACAGACACACTCTGGGGACATCGGAGACTTATTTTACATCTTGTAAAAAGGGGCATAGAACGGGACCTTCAAATGACTCGTCTACCATCGCCTGACGAGGTCTGTATCGCTTTTACTGGCACTATGTAACTTCGGGTTTCGGGTAGGAACCCGAGCACAAAAAGAACTACAAAATTCGACTGCTTTACGTCAAGCGCTGCAATAGTCATTATTTCGTTTTTCTTCGTTTCTGATGTCACAATACATCATCCTTTCATGAAATCATGTAACATACTCTACCTTGTCTGTGGACATCGTTCATTCTAAAGCCGGCGCTGGATAAACAGCGAGCGTGCGTGCGACAGTAGGCTAAATTATTTACGACAGCGGCAATGGACAATTTTGTTTCCAACCAGTAGGGCGACCGAAGAGGAAAATTTACTTGGTGTTACTTTAACATTTGTGCTTTACGTTTTAAGAACATTATAAGGAAACTGATAACTTGAACGAAAGTTCTATTAACATTTCTGGAAGAACGTCTGTTCATAACTTCCCAGAACATTATCCAAAGTTTTGAGAACATGTTAGAAATAATAATAATAATAATAATGTTACCGATATAGGCCTATAGCTACTGTTAACAATTATGTATGCGTATTAGAATGTACCCATTTTTATATATGTTTTACCCTCCTGCATAATTTTGTACAGTTTGAATGAGCTGTGTGTTATTTCATATTTAGCGCTCACACACAGTCATTGATGCTCGTCTGTTCTCCTGGTGTCTGAATCAGAGACGCGGCGCGTTCAGCGCGTTTGAACGGTTGGACTGAGAGTCCCGTGTGAACTCAGTGTGTCAGAGAGAGGAGCAGTCAACCATTCGGGATCAAATTAGGAAGTTAGCAAAGGTTCTTTCTTACATAACACGGTCGGCAGTAGTGTGTGCAAAACGGCAGAAAACTAGAGTTTCCACACGACTGCGTGAACGGCCACAACACACAGGACAAGCTATTTACCGGTAAAAAAAAAAAAGAGAGAGAGAGAGAGAGAGAGAGAGAGAGAGAGAGAGAGAGAGAGAGAGGAGAGAGAGAGAGAGAGAGAGAGAGAGAGAGCAGTAATATGAATATTACTAGTGTGTTCTTGTTCAACACTTGTAGAAAAAGAGGTACAATACAGGTCCATTTTTGTTCCCTAAGGTACAAACTTTGCATATGTACCCTTAAAAGTACAAAAATGTATCTTTAATGTACAATTGTGCACCTTTAAGGTACAATTTTGCACCTTCCATTTGTACATTGTGTGCTTTCCGAGGTGTAAGGTACATATTTGTCCCTTACATATTTGTACCTTAATGTTTAAGGTGTAAAATGGCAGGATAGTGCATGCTGATAATGTCATCTCTCAATATAGAAATACAAGTAAATCTATACTATCAAACTCAATAACTCAATAATAGTCAAACTAAATTAACTGTAAAGTTTTGAGATATGGGCTAAATAAATCCGAATGGTTTTTTGTGTGAAAGTGTCCCTTTGAATCATTTTTAATCGTGTTAATGAGGATTGTGTAATCATTTATATTCACAAACCGTTTTGAAGAATTAGATTTTCAAAGCCTTTACCATATTTATATTAGAATGAAACAGGCAAATAATTGATAACGCTTTAAGTTGTGTTGTAACTCGACTCGGCGGAAGCATAAATTTTGCAGCGCGGAAGGATACATGAGTGAATCGACAGTGATCCAACTGTCAGTTTCTGTCAGTGTCGATGGAAGTCGGGAGGATGGCGCTTCGACATTTATCCACGGAGGATTTAATCACGGAGTTATTTCGTTTTGGGATAGAGGTCACTGAAGAGGAGAGAAGTAAATTCAAAGGTAAAGTATTTGAATTTTTAATCAGTGTTTGTGGTGTAAATTCAAAGTTGGAAGTTAACTTTTACTGTTAATGTCAAGTTCATACTCTGTCAACTTCGCTAGCTAGATTCGACATTGACGATTGCCATGGTTATTAACGTTAACTAAGTTAGTTAGTTAAAACATTAGCAGTACTATATTGCCATTCCACATACTATTATTATAAGTAACTTACTATCCGTTCACACTCGAGTTAGCTAACTTAGCTCGCTAACTATAAAACTACTGCGTCAGAGGAGGATGAGAAGCGTTTTTGCCGCCGAAAAGTCTTTTCTTTTACTGTCTATGGTTCTGACTTACGTTAGCTAAGTTAGCTGGACTGCGTCAGAGGAGAACGATAAAAATTAAAAAATAAATAAAAATAAAACTCTTTTGCCGCCGAAAAGTCTTTTGTTCTGACTTACGTTAGCTGGCTGGACTGCCTCAGAGAACGATGGGGAAAAAAAAACGTCTTTGCCGCCGAAAAGTCTTTTGTTCTGACTTACGTTAGCTAAGCTGTACTGCGTCAGAGGAGAACGGTGAAACAAAAAAAAGTTTTTGCCGCCCAACAGTCTTTTGTTCTGAAATATTTAATGCTAAAGCAAAGCCATTTGGGCGGAATGTGACTATCGATAGACAGTGAGGGTTTGGAATTATGATTTAGTCTTTATTTTGTCGTCAAACTGTCTTAGAACATCTTCGTAAAACCATGTAAGACTAACGTTAAATTACAACATCAGGTTAACGTAACTGACAGAACCGACCAACGGTTAAAACCTCCCTTTCGAGTAACGTTAACATTGCTAGCAGCTAACGTTGTCTAGCTGCTGTTATAAAATAAACCGATTACTATCAGCTAATGGTTTTAACTTATTTCAATACTTTCCCGCTGTCCTGGAAAAAAAAATAAGATAGCCTAACGTTAACGTTACATAGCTAAATATTCAGGGCTTGTGGTGTGTGTGTGTGTGTGTGTGGTGTGTGTGTGTGTGTGTGTGTTGTGTGTGTGTGTGTGTGTGTGTGTGTGTGTGTGTGAGAGAGAGAGAGAGTGAGAGAGACGCATTTCCAGCTTCTCTAATGAGGTAGCTACGCCGAAATACTTTCAATGTGTTTTTATATGTAAGTTATATTAGGGCTTCTCAAAGTCCGGACCAGGCAAGCCCATAAGTTACCTCTGGATATGAGAAAAATACCCAATAAACCAAACTGGAGCAAAACTATTTTTTCCCCATAGACCTTATTCAGAGCAGCGCCTTGACAGGTATGAAAGTGAGGCTGTGAGGGATAGACTTAGCTGCTACCGTGTTTCCAATGGCATCCGCTGTAAAAAGCTGAATAAAGCTCCTAGATTGCTCCTAGATTACTTACAATTTTCCACAGCTTATATTGTAGGGAGTTTTTTGTCAACTGAAATTTCTTGGAAAGATATTTGTCCAGTGTTTCATGAGCAGAACAAAACGAAAACACATTAAATAACAGTACAGCCAATTGAAGAGATGCATATCTATCCCTCACAGCCTCCCTTTCATTCTCATTAAAAATCAAAGATGGCGCTGCCGTGAATACGTATTGACTTACATCAATGTTACAGTCTGACATAATTGCGCCTTTTAAAATTGTTGTAAGAGGAAAGGAAAACCTGGAGAGAGACAATGGTGTTGTGTCGATCAGAGGTCGTGGGAATTTATCAGGACGCCCAGAGGCGATTACAGACTATTAATACACACACAACACACACACATATATTGTTCTGTTGTGCTGTGTCACTGTCTCACTCTCACAGTAATAGTAAAGACATGTTATATCTGAGATTGTCTTCATCTTCATAGAAATAAGTGGAACTAAATCCCAGCGTACAGGGAATGTTCTTCTTCCAGTAATGTTATTAGAACGTTTGTTTTATTATTTAGTAGCATATATTTATTGTCTTATAACATTATCACATGTCCTTAATGTTTTCTCTAACATTTGAAATAATGTTTACATGTGCAATAAATGTTTTTGGGCGGTTTGAGCGTTCAGTGAACATTTAGAAGTAACTTAATGGGAACGTTAGCCAAATGTTCTTCCATATTTTTGTTTACAGGGATTTGGGATGATTGACAGGTGTAAAACTGTGGCAGGTCTTTCGCTTCATCTAAAGTTCTCTAGGTGAAAGTGCATTAAAGTTCTTCCTGACCTCTGTGTCCTTCACCCTGTGTCCTCATGCTACTGCCATCGACCCTGTCTGTGTCTGTGTGTGTGTGTGTGTGTGTGTGTGTGTGTGTGTGTGTGTGTGTGTGTGTGTGTGTGTGTGTGTGTGTGTGTGTGTGTGTGTGTGTGTGTGTGTGTGTGTGTGTGTGTGTGTGTGTGTGTGTGTGTGGTATTGAGGTTTTGGGTCATGCCCTGTTTGAGTAAGAGAGGATCACCTGTCTGTCTGAGCGCTGAGCGTCTCTCTCTCTCTCTCTCTCTCTCTCTCTCTCTCTCCTCTCTCTCTCTCTCTCTCTCTCTCTCTCTCTCTCTCTCTCTCTCTTCTCTCTCTCTCTCTCTCTCTCTCTCTCTCTCAGTGGGATGTTTATATAATCCAATCAAAACAACTGAATAATTACAGATGTATTCATCTTTTGATTTCATAACTACCAATATGAAATCATATCTTATTTTAATTCCTCGTTATATTTTCAGAAGCACCAAAACAATCTCATGGAAATGTGTAACTATTTTACGTTTTGTCCAGTGACTAATTTGTATCAATTTGATCTCAATTTTTGTATGATCTGCTTATAGTTATGTTTGGGGGTGAACCTTCAAAATAAAGACCCGAAACATCTTTTGACCCCGGGTTCATCACTGATGACGTGTCCAAGTAGCACCAGGAGGTGTATGTTAGAACTAATCTCCTGCTAACTGGCTAACTCACATTATTACTGTCTTACTGAAATACTTCTGCTGATCAGCTGTGGGCCACTATTACCTAAAACTGTCTAATTCAGATTATCTGTCATTCTCACTACTTTGAGGAAATATTTGTTTTACCACTGTTTATGTTACATCAGTCATTCATGCTAGAGCTCGGCTAATGTACATTCCATACATGCACTGTTATTGAGTTTCCACGTATTCACAGCAATATATTAGAAAAATACTCTACAAATAAATTAGTATGAGTAAAATAATCGGTTTGTTGATGGACATGCACTTGTTAATGCTGATGGTGAGCAATTACAGTTGCAACATTTAATAATGTGCCTCAAACTGAGTAGTGTATCACTGAGAAACGTCCTGCTCGAGTCGTCCTTGCGATGGAGGTTTGAGTTTAATAACTAGTTCTTCCAGTGTTTCAGTGACTCGCGCTCGCATTGACATTGTCATTGTGACGTTACTGTGTTTAGTTTACAGTGTAAGAAGCCTCAGGACAAGCAGAGCTGACATTGTTATGGCAATGGCCGTTTTTGTTTTCGACGCGCTGTACACGGTAGGCCAATCACAACAGACTGAGCTGTCTGGCCAATCAGAATAGAGTAGCTCGCGGAAAGGAGGGATTTGGAGAGATTGATTCATCTGACGAGTCGTTTGAGAATCATTGAAAATGTGATGATGTGCAAATGTATATTATGAGGAAATTAAACAATTTTTTTTACTTTTGATGCATGTAGGAGACTCCACAACAACATTAGGAAACTTTAAAATAGCATAATAAGGGCCCTTTAAATGGACCTGAAAACAAGTCACACTTGTGCTCCTCGCCAAAAATGAGGTTTGAAACATTTCAGAGACTCATTTGAAATGAATGGGAGAGAATTTCATCAAGTGGAAGCGTTTGGTACTGCGGCCAAACAAACTCACTGAAAGCGAATATTTTGAGATATCAAGCTCAAATTTTTTTAACACAACTTGTTTAGATTTATGGCTTTGATTTGACCAAAGTTTTAGAGTAAAACATGTTTTTGAAAATATATATTTCATATAAAAATTGAAAATAGTATTTATGCACATTTTTCATAACAATCAATGTAAAATTCTGTAACTTTTCACTTTTTAAAACTTTTTCACTTCAGCAATGATCTGCCAAGTGTCCTCTTTGAAAAGAGATCAAACTTAAGTCTGTGCTTTCAAGTATTCAAGATTTACGACAGTTTAAGTTGAAATTAAATGTTCTGGTCTATGCTCAAAAAGTGAATAAATGGATTATAAATACAGCGTGAATATAATTTAGTACCATAAAATACCATAAAAATACAAAATATTACATAAAAAACATTATCAAACTAAAATATAATACATTCATTTCATTGAAATAAATTTTTTTATTTTTGGTTATTTTTGACCGAGCACCAGAGGGCATATATACTGCACTGCAAACCTGTATGTGTATATATATATATATATATATATATTATATATATATATATATATATAATATATATTATATATATATATATATATATATATATATATATATATTTAAAGTGGCTTTGAGCACTGATTCCACAAGAGCACATTTTGGTTTGTCTTGTTAAATACATTCCTGATGTCCTAGAAGGATCCTCTCGCCTCAGCTCGTCTCTCTGTGTGTTTTCTCCCACACACACTCCTACTGTCACTCCACGGCTGTCATATGTTCAGATTTTCCCACCTCCTCATTCAGGCCTCCATCGCCGAAACAACAACCGCACATCTCCATAGAAACCATGCTGAAGAATCTCTCTAAACCAAATAATCAGGACAGAGACACAGGTCAGAGGTCAGGAAAGCAACGTCCACACTGTTTCTAAGACCCAAGTTGAGGTGAAGCAGTTCAGTTTTGTGTTTGTAAACAGTTTTTTTTTCTCCATCAGATTCACTGGAATTCACTTCCATTCTTCTCAGTTTTTTCAGGTCTAACTCTTAAAAATGAAGGTTCTTTAATGGTTCCATGAATAATCTTTCCGTTCCACAAAAGGTTATTTAAACTATTACAATTTTATTCACACTTAAGAATTATTCACTGAAAGGTTCATTAAGGAACCAAAAATAGATCTTCTATAGGGCTTCGCTGCGAAAACTCCATTTTGGAACCTTTGTTTATATTTGAATATTTGAATAAAGAATATTTTGTGGAATGAAAAGATTCCATCGGTGTTAAAGGTTCTTAATGGAACCAATGATGTCAACAAAGAAGCTTTATTTGTAAGGGATGGTATCACTGTCTGCGAAAACCCCCTTATTTTTAAAAAGCGTGTGGGTAGTTTAGATTATAAAAGAACCCCAGTTTTGGTCATATTCTTTCTGAATCTGTGCGAGAGAACATTTTGTTTCGGATGCTAAAACAATTTGACAAGAGAAGACAGCGAGAAACATCCTCTAAGAATAAAATATGTGAAGCTGAAGAGGATGAAATGATAAAAATGTGCATGTGCAC